>CABFOQ010008578.1:2666-15162 GCA_900660455.1 Gephyroberyx darwinii
AAGCAATAAATAGTAGCAACTGTCCTAAGGTAAAAGCGTGGCTAAAGAGCTGTGTTTTTAGTATGCATTTAAGAGGCTTCAACTGATGTGGCTGTCCTCAGATCCAACGGGAGATTATTCCAATGTGGTAGGTGCTAAAAGCAGCTTCACCATAAGTGTTTGCCTGTTTTTGGAATAGTGAGGAGCAGACAAAAAATTCACTATTTGAGGTGGCCCAACTTCTCTAATACGTGAAGTCAAGTATTAGCCAGGTGGAGAAGACGGATGAGACGCCCACTTGTCTCACGAGATAGCCGGAAATCCACACCCCTGCCTACTTCATTGGCCAATGGTGTTATTCCAGCACAAAGATGCCTTATGTTTAAGACAATGATTCACTAAATTCTTGTCATGTGGGAGCTCAACAGAAAGAGGCCAGTAACCAATTTTAGGCCCTGATCCACCGATTTAAGAAACACTGCCCTTGGGTATAATGTATAAATGTATAGCCAGAAGAGGCAAGGAGGTCCATGGGTGGTGCACCCGGCTCAGATCAGAAAGGGAGGAAGTGATATCACTTTTTCAATATTGATACAAATTCTATTACTAACCTTTAAGTACTGGCTAATACAGAGTACCTATCTGGTCAGTCTATTACTTTTACTGAACAACATACAAATCAATAGTTTAGGCTTATGTCTCAATATTTTTTGTCTAGTAGCCTCAATCAATTTGTCTCCATTAGAGTTCTGTAACACCAGACATTGGTTTCAGATAATTAGGTCCAGGTGCCATGACTGTCAGACCAATTAGGTCCATAGCATGAATTCTCTTCAACCTGCCAGAAGTGAACGCAGAGCTGAAGAAGCATGATATCAGTTATTCCTGTCCAGGGGCCCACCAGTATCGACATTGGTGTCCGATATCAGGCTGATACCATGTTACAATAGGGTAGAAGTATCAGGGAATTTCCATGTGAGCCATGTGAAACATCTTGTAAATCAAAGCATTGGTGTTTTTACACATGGGAGTGGAATTTGACAGCCTCAAATATGGGAGAGTTTGTTTGTGATTTGTGCATGCATATGTATACGAGTGTTTAGTGTATTGTATTGTTTTGTTTCTATTCAATTCCAATGTTTCTGTATGTATGTGTGTTTATGGTGTGTGTGTGTGTGTGGGAGTGTAGAGACTCACTAAACCCAAACCTCTACAAAAACATTAAAGGCATGAGTGAGGCACACCTCCACACCACCACTGCTTTTCATTCCAGCATAGGAGGTACCACACCCTTCATAGTCTGAAGACATCCCTCCCCCCCAGAAAGTGTCGAGTGGTCTCTTCTCGTCTCCCAGGAGACGGAGGGAAACAGAGAGCCAGCTTCTCCAGTAACCTTACACAACGGGGCCATACTGGTATTCTCCACGCTAGTGTCAGTGTAAACAGAGACACCCCACCCCCCAACGCACGCACATACGCGCACACACACACACACACACTAACAACAAAGTGTAAGGTTACAAGCACCTCACCACTACAATCCTCCATGATCAGGTGGCATGCACCTGTATGCCGTTATTAAGTAGCTTAAAGTGGAAAACTAAATGAACGACAAAGAAAAATAACATGCCGAAAATGTTAACATTAAAGTTATGATTCTCAGCTGTAACACAGAAGTAGTAACAACATAGTATCTTGCAGTATGCCACATGTAACATAACAATTCAAAATCCGGGTAGCTAACGCTAGATAAGTTAGCTAGCATTAAGTCGCACGAGAGCAGTGCTGTTGTAACGTTAACGCGTGTAACCACTAATTACCATCCACACAGCTGTCCATGTGAAATAACGTTGGGCTGTGTTCATGTGGTTGCAGTTCTCACTTTCGCCTGTCTGTACACAAACAAGTATACAAAACGAGAATTCATAGCCGCGGTGGGACACGAAGAAGCATCCGTTAATTAACACATCAAATTACGTTGTTTTTTTCACATTTTACTAGCTGTACTAGACGTGATAACAAACACAGCATTGATCAGTTGACGGTTGGGCCTCACCTTCTCCCTCGGGCGACGATACTTCTGGGTCTGTTGAAACAGGCACTGGTTCTTCACGAAGCCATTTTTACCCGATTTCTTGCCATTTGAGGTACGGTGACAGGCGTCTCCGTTTAGCAGCTTGTTCGCGGAGCTTTCTGTCATGTTTGTCGGGCAACTGCGCACGAAAAATCACGATTTTAGGTGGTCCAACTTGTGTAATCGTAAAGTCAAGTATTAGCCAGAGGGAGAAGACGGATGAGACGCCCACTCTGCACTGGTCACACGAGCTTGCCGGAAATCCACGCCCCTGCCTACTTTCATTGGCCAATGGTGTTACTCCAGCACAAAGATGCTTTATGTTGAAGACAATGATTCACTCAAAAAAACGACCCCTCCTTCTGGTGTGAAAATGTTGGCGCTAAAAATTACACGCGCACTTAACCTGCTGCAATTTAATCTTGCCTCAGGGAGACGGCACAAGGATAGCCGTTGCCATAGCGACCGATCGGCTACAGAGCCGATGTATCCTGACAAAGCTGATTAAAAAAATATATTTCTATTTCTGTATTACATATTATTGTTGATATGTAATCCGCTCCAAATAAACCTTAGATGCTTGTAATGGAAGAAAGCTGCAATACGAGACCATATCTCTTTTACATTAACGCCAGTACACTAGTACACTAGGGCTCACCATGCCCCCCACCCCCCACGTTTCCCGATGACGTTAGTGGTACGAGGAAATGGGCACAGAGTGAGAGGTCTTCATTTTTCTCTGTCTTGCGTCACCCATTCTTCAGCGGGGGAGGTCCTAAAGCCCAGCCCATAGAAATAACCCATAATAACCTTTGCCTGGGCGTTAGCTGAATATATTTCCAGTGACTCTTTTTCTCACCTGTGCACGATTCAGACGAACAGGTGTCAAGGATCTTCTAGGAGATTCCCTTGGTGGGTGGGAGATGACTATAAACTACAGCTACACTGAATAATCTTTCATATGGCTAAATATGTCTGCTCTGCAGTTTAGGATTGAGCCTGTCATGACACCAACCCCCCAAATCTTACAATTAATGTTTGTTTATGAACTTATATTTGTAGGGATAATCACCAAGAACCACAGCAAGAAATCATCAAAAATAAGCATACTGACATGCCATTGGTATGCCACTTGCACTGTAACTTGTAATGTTAGACCTTTATCTGTCCCTCCATCAGCCTGCCTTGTTCTACACAAGACACAATTTCCCATTACTGAATGTCTGGAAAGTTCTTCCTTTTTCTCAAACTGATAAAAATCTGTGCATTTCTCCTTTTCGCCCAGAGGGCAGGACAGGAGGTTTATGTTATGATTGGAACTACCAGCATGGAGAGGAAGAGTACCTCTGATGAGAGGAATGTGAGTGAGAGAAAGTAACAACAATAGAAGTGTTTCCTGGAGTCAAGCCCAGGCCTCCACCTTCAAAGACCCTCCAGGTTGTACTTCCCGATCTCTTCCTGTTTGGTAAATATGGTCTAGTGGAACGTGCGTGTCTGCATGAGGTCTTGATATGTCGGTAAAAAATGTGTCTTTAAAATAGTGTGAGTGTGTGTGTAAGACTTGCGTACCTGACACCAGTACACCTGTATGCCAGCGTTAATGAACTACACTGACTTTATGGGAAAGTAGCTCAACTTACCTTTTACATGTTGGGACTACCAGCAAAATCATCTCTTGTGTCTCTGGTAGATATCTCTGCAAATATGCTAACATGTTAGCATACAGTACATTAAGTGGTCATAGGAAACTAGCATTATCTAATGTAAGAAGATAGATATTTTAGTAATCTACAGTTGGTGTTGTTTTTTCTGCCTATCATCACACATCTTTGCTACAGCAGCCATACATAGAATAACACAAGAAATAGAGAAATAGAATGAAAAATAAAAATAAAAACTACAATGTAAATAATAAAATAACGAATGACGAACAAAATTTTTTTTTTTTAAACTATACAAAGTACACAATTATGCAGTGCAGTGCAAAAGTCAAACTATTTACAAAAGTGAATACAAAAGTGAACATAAAGGGGAAGTTGACCGATGGCCCGATTTCCCAAAAAGTCAGTGTGGTCTAATATACCCCATTCTTCCTTCCACTATTTGTAAGTGTGCTTGTGTGTTGGGGGATTCTCTTGATGTGGAAATTGCGGAACACTCTGTACAAATGTTGTGCTATGCTCCTTTCAACCTCCTAGATGGCACTGTTGGGCCACACAAAGGGATCATCAGCAGACCGACAATGAGAGGTTATGCTGGTGCTGTTGGTGGTTGTAGTTCAGTGTGTGATGGCATTGGTGTGCAGCCCAATGTTCCCAGAGTGTGACATCCATGATTAAGACGTTGTTGATAACATCTGACTACTTGATTCTCTAATCAATTTTCAGTGCCTTCCTTTTTGCTTTCTCTCAAGGCTGTAACCTTGGCTGAGTAATAATAAAAGATCAACCCAATGTACAGTGAGGCAGTTAAGCTCCCTTCTATTCCAAACCTGATAAAGGCGATAAGGATCCACTTTTAATAGGATCAGAGGCAGGGTTAAGAGGAAAAAGGATCTGCTCTCACCGATGCTCGTGCAGCAAAGAGCTTTAGTAACGACTGGAATACATTCTGATAAGATAGAGACATTGAAAATCACATTGAATGATTTGTAATTAGCATTTGATGGCAAAAAATGTTTTTCATCTGATAAGAATGTGCTTGTGATGTGCAGAAAATTATCTTTTTTGCTCATGTCAGAGTTTGTTTCTCTTTTAGCTTCGTTCTCAACAGAGCCATATGCAAAGATAATTCCACACAGATATCTATTGTTAGCAAAACTACTGTAACTATTTCATATGAATCTCTTTTTTTATGTGAGAAGATACTTAAAGTGGGCTATCTAAGATAGACTGAAGTGGTTGGTCTTCAGTGTTCCCCTGCATCACTATGGCATCATAAACTATATAAGCTATGAATTTAGCTATCCAGCCCGGCAGAATGCTCTATCCCTATAAACAAAAACATCATAATTACTATCTGTCTCCACTGACAAGTTTACATGCCATTGCTGATGTAGTGCCTGCTTTTTACAGTAACTATCATTCAAATGACAGATGATTTCCCATTCACTGAAGATGTATTCCCGGTCTCTGTTGCAATTTCCCTGCTTTGATGTCATCTAATGAAATCATCAAGAGAATCAATCTCTCCTCCTATTCCCCCGACAGCCTATTAAGAGCCAGTGCTGCCATAGCGGAAGTCTAGGCAAGCAGCCATTTTTCATACACCACTGGCGTCTAATGAGTTAGATAGCAAATGATGAAATGAGGATAATACACAAGTAACCATATAAATGAGTATGAATGAGCATGCTCATTGCTAGGAATTCCACTCATGCACAAACTGAAGCAATTGCAAATCACATCCCACCATGGCCCACTCCAAGAGATTGATAATTCCTGCAATAAACATCTCAATCATTTTGACATTGCAAATTGTAGCTATAGTGAATGTGTGCAGGGAGGAATAATGAGAACATCAAGTGTGCCCAGGTGCAGTAAACAGAGAGATTTGGGAATACGGGGTAAATTGAAAATGGTGTTGCTTTCTGAAGGCAATTCTTCAATTACCTCTTGATAATAATGCTAACGATACTTTCATGCATCATCATCGGCAGCAGTAGCAGCAGCTAATCGCCACCACTACCACCAGACAGGAAACAGACAGCGCCCAGCTCTCTCCTCAGATAAAGACATTGGCTGAGCTGTCAATCAATTCCCATCACAGCAAATCCCAGAGCTGTCAATGTGCACTCCCCCCATGCTTGGGCAGGCTCCGCCGCCGGTGGGTAGTGGGGTAGGCTGCGTTCTGACTGACACAACCATTAGAGATTGTTACGCCTGTCTAAATCTTCCCACTATAATGGATTATCCACAGAGGGAGCCACTGAGGAGAGGACGAATCCTGCTGCAGGATTCAGATGAGGGCCTTGGCTACACACCATGACCCAAACAGACAGAATGACAGGCAGACCATTTTACAGTGAGTAGTAGCCTCTATCCAACTCCAGACTGCTGGTATAATGATGAGTGAATTACTTCAGCCCTAAATATGCAAAGATGAGGAACTAATGACAAGAAAGTGAATGAGTGACGGATGAAAGACAGGTCCATCCCAGGTGCAGGCTGCTGGTGTAGATTGTCAGTTTGACAGCTTCAATTTACAGAATGGGTGTCCTTATACACTGCATATTCACAGTACGAATGACAGTGGCAGTGCATAATCACTATGCACGTATAAGCAGGCCCAAAGGGAGTCTGCAGACTGTAATCTGCAGGAAATGTCATTTTCTGTGAAGCGTTTTGCTTAAAATCTACAGCATAATGTAGGCCATGATTTTTTGTGCATCGTCACAAATCACTAACATGATTTCCTAACATAAAAACATAGTTATATGTGCATAAAAGCTACACTGAATTTGTTAGATTAGGCTAAATGTCAATTAAAAATAACATGAAATGTGTCTTATTACTTTAAAAAGAAGTCTGCATCTACCCATGAGGATGGAGAATAGTGTAGGTGGTAGTAAGCCACTAGGGAAATTGTTTTCTTAGGAGGTGGGTGTTTTACTTTACCCAAACAAAAACACTACCTCTGTTATAGCAACAGGCCTCAATACTGTAGTAGAAGAACAAACCTTCTCATCGAGTGAGATAAGATCTCTCTCTGGCCAGTTTTTTTTTGGCGACAGGTCAACAGTAGCGCTGGGTACATTTATCACCAAACGTATTGCTTTGCTGCCACTGAGGGGAGGGATGAAGGAGAAATATCACGAAAATGCATCATGAAACAAACTAAGCTATCCTCCTTTGAGTGTTTATTATTTCTTGGTTTGTTTCCTTCTGGAGCAAAGATAAGAAGCTATCCATCATGGCCACTGTCTGCGACCTAAAGATTCCATTATGGACCGACACAATATGTTTGCTGTTTGTGTCGAATGGCACACAGAAGCAGTGCCAAGGAACCAATTTCCTTTTACCTTCATGAATAAGAAACTCATTCATCTTCCTCTGTGCACATTCGGAAAGCCAGACAAGGGCTGAGAGGAGAGCCATTATCAACCTGTCCCTGAATATTAAACACACCTTAACACTTCAACAATGGTCCACTGAGGGAAGAACCTCCACGCTGGTGATGTGTGAAACGAGACCCCGCTGGCTTCAAAAGTTTAAATTGATTGTCTTGACTAGAGCATGTGAGACTGCCATGTTTCTGAGGCTGTTGCAAGGATTTTGTCCAAACACACACACACACACACACACACACACACACACACACACACACACACACACACACACACACAGACACCTCCAAAACCACAGACAACAATCAAACCTTCATGAAAGACTACACCATTCCAATTCCACTAAGCTGGCACATGTCAGATTGATTCCCTAACACCAACGCTCCTACTGGCCTGCACAATAGTCCCCCGCTGTCGGTAAAGCACCTCCAACGGTAGAGAATGAATTTCCATTCATTCAACTTTTATGTACAAGGTACACGCTGAGAACAGGCTTTAGTACGTTCCCTGTTCACATGGCATATTTATAAAGCAGAGCACAATAGATCAATCAAGCGTTTTAAAAGTACAGTCTAAAATCATAAAGATAGTAATAGTGAAGATAGAATAGGAAATAATAACACAATGATAAAAACATCCACGCAGAATCGTAAAATCAGCCCTGAATAAGAATGAAAAATAAATAAATAAACGCCTCTCCACATGATAAAGGTCAATGTTAAATCACATCAAAGTCACTTTTCCAATCATGGGTTTATGTTGCTTAGTCTGGTTCCCCTGGCGCAGAGGGGAAGCAGGGACACGCTGCCTGGTTCCTCCCACACTGGAGAGAGTCAGATGACTTTCTGCATGTCGGCTCCTCTCCGCATGATATAGGTCAACGTTAAATCACATCAGCCACTTTGCCATAACTGAGTCAGGGTTTAATGTCTTTTAGCCTGGTTCCTCAGGTGCAGTGGGGAGGCAGAGACAAGCTGCAGCACTTCACCCCACTCTTCCTCTGACCCAATAAAAACTGTAAACAGGCGCTGAGAGCTGTGTTGGCTCTGATCTCAAACTGCGAGAACAAAAAATGATTTTGAATGTAAGCAATAGCTGTGACCGGAGACAGAGATAGGGGTCATTTTTCTACTCCTTATCCTGCTGTGTCCAGGGCTGTATTTGACAAGAAATTGAATTCATAGCAGAAGGTCTTCACAAGGAACTCAGCATAGACAACTGAAAAATGGGTCTTAAAGGTTCCCTATAGATTAAAGAAAACTGATTCCATTTTGGACCCAGTGGTGATTTCATGCGTTGGCGTGCCCCCTGTATTACTTGAAAATGAGGTCAATCTCATTGCTGGCTGGAGCTTGAAAGAAAAGTTTTGGTCAGTGGTCAATGTTGCAAGCATGTCCTTTTCTAGTATTAGTTTTTCAGTTCATCAAATATGGCTTAAAGGCTTAGGTTAGTAAAGCACAAATGACAAATAGCTTAATAAGCTAATTCTGGCACGTATAGAAAAAAATGTCCCTCAGATGGTTCTAATAAATTCAATTTCAAGTGGTATGGAGCCGAAACTCTTTTTGGAGTTAATACATTTTGGTTGCTCAGGTTTGTTCCATTATTTATTTATTTCACAATCCCCCCACTATAATTTTTCAGATGCTGGTGAAAGACTGGCAATAAAACAGAGCAGGTAGGTCCAGGACATTGAACTAATGTGGAAAGCCATAACAAAAATAATGCCCATTGAACAAAACATAAATCATGTGAATAAACCAACTGTCTGAGCCCTGTTCAGGCTTGAATGAGAGATGGCATTGTGCAGAGATTTGTAAGTCTGCTGGGCTGTGTAATGCCACGTTGATTAGTTTCAGAGGCCAGGAAAATATAACTGTCAGACTGCATAAATCATAATTAATTGTAATTAATGGAACCAGTTTTGTTCTAATCATCACATAAATCGCAGAGCTTATTTCTGGTGGAAACGTCACTAGTCATGCTTTGTAATTGATGGCTTCTCTGTACACACTTTGGGTATTTAATCACCTATGTAAATGGGACGCATTACTCAGGATGTGATTAAAACAGGGGGAAACTACTATGTGCAAAATATAACAATTACACAACTAATGGACTACACACCATGTCCTCAAAGTTGGCATTACGCAGCACTACACTGGACTGAATCAGCTGACGGGGGAGAAATTTATTTTTTATTGTCAAATCAGCATGGTTTCCAAGCATGTAAATAACATTTGTTTACTCCATAAGAAATACAAAGAGTGATCTCAATTCCACACTATGAAATTTATTCCACTGGTAGTACTGTACATGAAATATAGAGCTGGTTTCACTTTTATCCTACAGGTAACAGGTTGCATCTTTTCAATATGCCACAGAAGGACAAAGGAGAATCAACTTGATTTACAGGAATGCTGTACATATCTGTATCAAATATGGACCCTAACGTTCACACAAATACACTAGTGGCTTAAATAAAACAGTCATCACAGAATATTGTCTCTATGACAACAGGACGTTGTGAAGAAAAGGGTGAAAAAGTAAATATTAACGGTCCCTGCTAAGTTTCCGGTAGGGTTGGTTAATATAGTTTAAAAAAAAAAACCAAACTAAAATCTATACATTTCCGGGGTTTTCAGATGCAGATCTCAAACAGACAGCTATCTTTCAACTCCACTCATGTTATATTTATCAAAAATCTAACACTGAGTGGAGCAGAGTAAAAAACAAAAAAAACAAAAACAAACAGACAATGCTTTCTCTCAAACAGAAAAAAAAAAAAAAAAAAAAAATCTAAAACAGAGCATTCCTGATAGAAACTCCTGCTCATTGCTGCGAGCGTGCAGACCACCTCCCCACCCTCTTGGATGCCAGCGACCGACCTCCCTAACTGGACTCCTGTTGCTCTCACTCCTTCCTGCGTTTCTTGTCGTGGTAGTCGTCCTTGGAGCGTCCACTAGTGGAAGGCCTCTTGGAGCCGCCGTGCTGCTTAGCCTCCTCCAAGAATTTGTCCAGACCGAAAGGATCCTCCTCAAACTGGACTGGCCCTTCTCGCCTCTGCCCATGGTCGGCACCTGAGAACTCCCTGTCTGGGACAAACCTAATGGGGGTTGGGTGGATAGGAAAGAGGCAGAGTGAGAATGTGCAGCATATTCCTTGTTTCTCTTGCTGGTTTGAAGGTCATTCGCCTGCGGGCTGAAAATGTGAGAAGAATTGAGCTCTTACAGAAATACACTGACATTTACAAGAGTACACTGACAATTTTAGTTTTACCGTTTGTCCTTCAGGTACCCTCAAAGAAGAAAAGTGGGTACTACCACAAATGTAACTGCTAGCAGCTGTTTTTTGGTCACGTGCAAATGCATGAATACATTCCACCACAAGAAGAAAAATAAGACTCAAAGTATTGGTGGATCTAAAATGTCAAGGTATTCCATGAAACAGATAAGTTATTGATTTGTCATAATATACATGTGCACAACGCTGTATCACCCCATAGCCAGTGAGCCATTCCTAGAGGACAATGACAAGCTGGCCACTAAACATATGGGGTAGGATGTGCTCGGCTAGTGGAGTGTGGCGCTGCCGCCCCAAGGACAAGGGCCCCTGCTGGGACATCATGTGCACACTTGCCTTGTGCCTAGAAATTAAGCTAGATTGACCTCTAAAGTTTTAGGTCTCTATGAATGTTTTTTCCCCTTGTCTTAAGAGTTTATTATGATGGAGAAGGTTAAGATTGACTTGGTAAGTGGTTTACCTTCAGCAGTCCCACTCATGATAGTAACTGGATAATGGTTATTCTTAAATGTGTATGAAATGTGACATATAATGCAACCAGGACTCCCTGGAAACCAGTGTTTGTACTGAAAAAAATCTTTATCAGAATAAAGTTTAGAAATGCTGAATAGGTACGTGAAAATGTGACAACAAATAAGTTAGTCCGTGATCAGGTAAATACATGTTTGACAAAAATAGATAGATACACAGAAAAAAAATTAAAGAACAGAACAAATCCAATCCATCATTCAACTAATCCAGCGTACCTGTTGTTGTGCATGAGCGTGTCAAAGTCGTCCGAGCAGATGTCCTTGTCGATGTTCTTGCCGGGCCGGTAGATGTTCTGGGCCATGTCCCTACCGCTGCGGAACGGCTGGTCGTACACATTGTACGTCTCATCCTCACCACCGGCAAAACCGCTATCCATACCCTGGAGAGAGAGAAAGGAGGAGCAGACACAGAAAAATTAGAGCATTCAAAATATAATAGCTGGAACTTTTGAGGTGAGATTTCCCAGTATATATATCCAACTCGTAGCTCTCTGCTTACTCCTTTGCATTTGTTTCCTAAGAGGGTTTTCTTTGAATTTTTCTTCATCTTCACTGAGGATCTAAAGTTGGTGGTGCTGGTTGGGCTAGTAGGTTAGATAGGCTTATGTCTTTTCAACATGCTGATGGTTGATTCGTTCAATCTATGTCTAATCTAAGTCCTAAATCCTTTGACTTTCCTTGAACCACCTGTCACCCATAGAGGTTGTTTTGCAACTGTAAGGTTTTCAATCCTGTCCCCATCCCATTGCCAAATACAACCCAGGGAAATTTTACCACCTAAGCCTCCATTGAAGCCAGGGCAAACCCTGGAGGTGAAACGAAACCTTTTTGGTATAAAAACTGGAGCAGATGTTTGAAGGATCCTAACAGTAGCAAGGTCGCTCAGTCTTAAGCCTTGGAAGCCAATATATTATATTTAGGTCCAGTGAATCTACGTCTATCTAAATTGCATGTGTTCTAACCTTGCTCTGGTTGAAGAGTCGCTGGTCATACTGGGCCTCGCTGGAGGAACGGGGGTTGGGCATGCCCAGAGCAACAAGTTCACTGATGTCCCTGTCCTGGTCCCTCTGCAGCTTCGTCCTGGGAATGACACACACACAAAAGAGGAGGGTAAGATGAAACAGTGAACATAGCTACCTCTCTAAATGAAAGAGGGGCTGTGTTCTACATGAGAGGTTGTTGGCAGAATCCTCAAAGCCAACAACTAAGAGTGTTGAGGACTGAGAATACCTCAACTATGAGGAACCCTATAGGATAAGTGAGTAATACAAAATAACTGGCAGCAGATTTTAGCTAATAGTTAAATTCATAAGTCACAATTTCTACAAAACGTCAATAATTTCTGTCCTGCCGCATCCAAAACAAAACAAAAAAAAGTTAAATCTTGATTGTCTTTTAACAACTATTCCAAGGTTAAGTAGAAAGCAATCTGAGATAATGAGGTTTCTTTCTTCTGACAGCTGGAAATGTCATTGTAATGAGTGCTCCTCTAATTTTCACTCCCACCCCCCATGGACCCACAATTACATCAACTGACAACCTGAC
>CABFOQ010008578.1:15200-30115 GCA_900660455.1 Gephyroberyx darwinii
AAAGACAGAGCACACACATAAATCACATCTCACGTGTCTATATAGCCTTCTGGATCACTGCAGACAAGGCCTAATGCCTGAGTGCGATGTTGGATCCTGCTGCGTTTGTTCAGTATTACTGCCGGCATGAATGATTCAGCAGTGAGCGGTACATCTGTGTGTGTGTGTGTGTGAGGTGGGGGGGACATGTTCACGTGCTGGGTGTTAAAAGTGCGTGTCCAGCACCTCTTATCAGGAGCGGCTCTGGAAATGTTCCTGTCGTGCTGTCTCTCTTTCCTTCTTTCATGGCGGATCTCGTCACGCTCCCTGGCCTCGCCGTCCTCACCACCTGCCGTGTGGGGAGGGGAGATGGATGGATGGAGATAGGGAGGAGGAGAGAAAAGAAACACGATGGAAAGCAGAAAAAAAAGAAAAAAAGCATGGGGTGCGGGGAGCGGGAGACAGATGGAGGGGGACGTGGTGGAGTGAGGGGGTGAAAAGACGTGAGGACAGACCCGAAAGGGAGATGCACAGAGGAGAGAGGGGAGTGGAGAAAGGGAGTGAAAAAAAGAGAGGAATAGGGGGTGTTGGAGGAGAAAAAGAAACATACGTGAGAAGGGTGTGAGGCAGGGGATTGATAGAGAAACAGCAGGAGAGGGAGAAGTAGTGAGAGACACAGCAATTGTAACAAATTGTTTTCAATTGCTGAACCTGCACTGAAGTGGCGTGTCAAAGTAGTTTGACGTGTCTACTTTGAACTTGGTTTGATTTGGGAGCTCCTGGCCAAAGCACCGCTACTAGCTAATATGGATGAAGAAAAAGCTCATCGACGAGAGCCAAAAACACGCTGTGACATATGACTGCAAATTAGAAATGTATAAGAATAAAGATAAGAGGGACATGACAAGGCGTGGAATTGCTGAGGTCGTCGTTAGTACAGTTGAGAACAGTTATGTTAACTCAGCTATGAAGTCAACTAACCTAGCTGTCATGCTTAGTTCAGGTATAGAAAATATGAATACTCGCTGGTCTCCAACTAAATCATATTGACCAGACTGTAGAGCAGGGTAGAAAACAATGATACAGTACCCATCGCGGTTGTGAAAATCAATAGCTAGTTGTCCCAATGATGTTTTAATCTGACACATGCAGTGCGTTTCGGCCCAGTGTCAGATGTCAGTCAACCTGCTTAACAACTTCTTAATGATGATAGGACTCCACAGCAATTCTCTTCTTGATTTGCTACACAACAATGTTCTGATTTTTGATTTTTTCTATGCGTGTTTAGCTCTTTAAATGGTCATTACTCCAAAACAACATTCATTTTCTTGCCCATAATATCTGAATTAGCAGTAGGGACGCAAACACATTTCACAGCTTTCTGGTCCTGTAAACACTGGTTAAATGAATAGACAGATATATTAGGACACTGACAGTATTGGATGATATTTTTCTGATCATTACGACTCACCTTTGTCGCCATGTCCTTTTATCCCTGCCCTGCGGTCTCGGGCCATCTGGGCCAGCTCCCTCAGTTTCTCCTCCTTCTTCTCCTTCTCCTTCTGGGCCATCTTCTTCTCTACCTGGGCACGCATTTCCACTGCCTCTCTGGCCTACAGACATAAACCAAGGCAGAGTTAAGGGTGATGTCGTTGGAAATACCACAATTAATTAATTCCTAGATCACCAACATCACAAGAAACGAGGAGTGCAAGGGTGCAAGGGTCTAAAGTCAAAATGCCCAGACAACAGATAAAGAAAAATATTCCTGTGACTGTTAACAATGTATGATAATCTTAAATATATACCAAAAGTACACATTTCAGAACCTGCAACTACATTGGACAACAGTGTGAAACCAAGATCCCTCAGGGCCAACGGTGCAGTACCTTTCTGTCAGCGATGTAGAGTGCCTCAGCCAGCTTGGCGAAGTTTTCATTAATGTGAACTGTTTGCAGCCCCCTACCGTCAGCGGCCAGACGCTTATCCAGAGGAATGGTGTACCCCTAGAGAAAGACAGAGCACAAAGACAGTGCAAGAGAGACACATAAGCAGAGAGAAAAAAAAATAGTAGACAGTGGGCCAGGGAAACTATGAATCACCATGACATATAAACAGGAGTTGTGTTTCCTGAAATTCAAACAAAGCAAAATAGCCTGGAAAAAAACACATCCTTACATGAGCTACTAACAACAACAATGATCTTTGCCCTTTACAAATAGACAGACGAGGTGTTCTGATTGATCCTGGTTGTGCCCCAGGAAAGCGGGGAGTCTGGCTTCAGTATTGCATTACCTTAGCGTTCTTCCAGTTGGAGATGCAAGGGGGGATCTTCCACTCCTGCTGCTCCTTGACTGTCATCTAAAACAACAAGGGGAGATGTCTCTCACACTTTAATCTCCTGGACGGCGCAGTCAACTTACATGTCAAGTGTTCAACTAATTTATGGGTATTCTATTAAAAAAAGCAACATTTTTCAAAGACGAGTCAAAAATGCTTAGAAACCCCCTCCCCCAAAAGTGTGCTTCCGATTAACATTTTTAGTCGATCAGATTTACTTGAGTTCTAGCAAACCCAACTGTACCTTTCTGCTGGGGGAATGCATGACAGGGGCAGGAGGAGAGGGAGGACCACGAGGGATCTTCTTGTTTATCCTGAAACAGACATATATTACATTTCTTATTTTCATCAAATGCCTCAATTGTCCTGTGAGAATCCAGTTATCGACTGTCAGTATGTAGACACTGGTTGGCTTCAGGGAGAAAAAAAAGGTTCACCCAAAAATCATCCGAAATAAGAGTAGAAATCGACTTTTGGCATCTGGATATCTTTTTCTTTGCAAAATAGTTACTGAACTTAATACCTTGGTCAAATAAAAGTCCTGACTAAAATTCAATGGTTAACAGTCCCTTTTTAAAATAATTATAGCTAGGCTAATTCTTTAGCGAGTTTGAACGGTGGTGTGGGTGGCACGGTCAATTGATTTGTATGACCGGTTCATTGAATCAGAGTAGCCACTGGTGAGACGCTGGAAGCTGGAGGCTTCGGCCCGGACAGCTCAGTCGGTAGAGCATGAGACTCAGTCTCAGGGTTGTGGGTTCGATCCCCACAACTATCACCTCTGTAAGTTGCTTTGGATAAAAGCGTCTGCCAAATGACTGTAATGTAATGTCGTGAAGCAGAGTAGCTGCTGGTGAGACCCTGGAAGTTGGGGTGAATGATGTCTTGAAAGCTTAAATACTCTTTAAGTGCTTCACCCTAGGATATGATTGTTTTCTTTCACAAAAACTAGGCGCAAACATAAGCTAGGGTCACAATTGCTTTTACCTTTCTTTTAAATCTGGTAAGGCCTATTGGTGAGATTTTCTTTATCTGTTACTTAACTCAGCTCCCGGTATGGGCAGCCTATAACTTGCAACGGCTTTAAATTCATGTCACTACTCCATTTGTGATTTTTTTTAAAAAAATGCCCACTTAATATATCGTGTCTTTAAGTTTAATTTAAGAATTGAATTCTCACTGGGAAAATGCAACAAGATGTCTTCAAAACCTCTAAAATTTTATTTAATTAAATTTAATTTAGGACTTAAAATGCTTTATTTACCTATTCAAGACCAAGGCATTACACTTAGACAATTAGTTTTAATGAATGTAATAGTCTGTATGTTAATGTAATTTGAGACAAGACTTTTTGAGGACACCCAGTATGATGTAGCAAATAGGTCTTTACACGTGGCTTAAGTTATTGTGATGGGGTTATATTACATACTTAAAACGTGGAGGTTCCATGGGGTCCTTCTGCATCTCCACCATGCGGATCACCCTCTGCTTGGCCCCCGAGTTGAAGGCCACTCCTTGCTGGGATGGGGTGTATCTTGGAAAAAGAAACAAGACATGTCACAACATAAAGGATTTTTACACTCTCACATGCATACACAAACAGATCAGAAACAAACAGATCATAAAAAAAATTACCTACTACGAAAATCATATATTGACTATTCTACTCAAATAATGCAGATAATTTAACACATCATTTGAACCATATAAATTGTCATGCCAGGGAATCGGGGTGTCCTAATGGCTCAGTGGTCTAAGGCGCATACTTCATTCTCATCATTTATACTATTCTAACGACATTGCAATATAACCAAAATGGCTCTCTGCTGAACATTGGGCTATGTGGTACAATATAAAGCAACAATACCAGAGTCAGGGTATACATCCATATGAATGTAAAACACAATATCAAGAAAGATGATTAACTTCCTCCCTGGTTACCTCAAGTTACAGGCGTTAACACCCAAAAAGGCACATTTAATATCCATAATGCCTCATTTTCAATCTGTATTTGTTATATATACCTGATGTACTGTGCAGGGGCCTGTTTGTCTGCTGCTCTCACAGGCATGGCAGCGGCGATCTTTTGAGACACCTGCTTGTCTAAAGCAGCACGCGTCTTCTCTGTCAGCTAAAGACACAGAAGGGACAGACCATCAAAACCAGCCTTTTCAAAGTGAAAATATAAATGGGAAGTATAAGAAAAAGAAAAATTGTGGGATTAAATTATGGGACATTACATCCGATTGTGTTTAGTAAAGCAGATACAATGAAAACAATGTTTTAACTCTGTTCTGTATAAATCTAAGTGAACATATAGCGCAAAGAAATCTGTCAATACATGTGGGGGAAATAACACCATTTAATACTCTTTAAAGCCTTAAATTTAGATAATTTATTTCTAGAGTTTTTAAGGACTTGGGGATAGCCTGTAGATATTTGTAAGAAAAATCAATTTTCAATCAAACTGAGCCCAGATGGGTTATCTGGCTTAGTGGGTTTTTATTTTTACAATGAATATTAGATTATATAAAACTGATCGCCAAGGGGAAATTGGATAAAGGATATTCTATGATCTAGAGAGTCTAGAGTCTACAACTCTACAATCCGGTACAAATCCCAGTCTAATGGCAATGTCGTTATACCTCAGCCTTTCCAAAAAGAAGGGAAACCCACACCTACACAATGCACCATGTCTCACCTCTTGGACGGCCTCCTCGTCAGGCCTCTGTAGTTCTGGAGCATCATTATTCAGAACTTCCTTGGGAAGTAGGTCTGTGTATTTACTGAAGATCACCTGCACAAATAAAAGACAATAACAGTTTAGACACAAATGTAATTCTGGGGGCAAAATAGGTCTGCTTGATGTAATCCCATCAGGAAGTGCAGCATTGTGCAGTGTGTATCAGAAGTCAGTGATATCGAAGAGAGATGATATGTCTTTGGCAATGTGTGTAAGTGCAATGTGTGTTTAACTGGCAGGTTAATTGAAATCAGCATCTTCACCAATTATGTCTACGATTTTAGCAAATGTGTGTGGACTCAAATTATTCAAGTATGTGTTGATAGTATCCTCATTGTCTCTTGCAGCACTCATTTGCCAGTATACCTTATCCTTGCCCTGTCCTTGTCTGGCAATGGCATCATATTTGATCTTTCCTTCTGCGTCCACCTGCACCGCCAGGGCATTGGAAGTCTTTTTCTTCCTGCCCATCTCCAGAGGGAACTGGGCCACATGGAGCTCTGGGAAAGCTCCTCCATCTCCAAAATCCTACGGAAACACAGATTGTAAATTGAGGTAGGTATTTCTATAGCAGTGTTTCCTCTACATTCAGCAGTGGGCCACCACAGCAAGCAAATTACCACCACTGCCAGAGGAAATAAGGAATAAGAAAAACCGATTCTTATTTTTTTTTCTAAAAACAAAGATCCAATGATTTGAATGAATACTTTTAACAACATGTATTTCTAAAACGAACAATTTCAGCGCAACAGCGAGTACCATAACTAAAACGGGGACCAAACAAGAAAGGATGTGGAACCAGAGCCAAAATGATCTCCAACCACTAACACATTAAGCAGAAAACACTTAATTATCTCTGAGGGAGCTGTGTTTTCAAAAGATCAAATAAACTTATTTACCTCAAGTGAGCGAGGCACCCAGCCCTTTCTGTGTCCGTAGGGAGGAGGCTCTCTGCGGGATGAAACGAGGGCGGTGGAGTAGGACTTCTGCGCCCGGAGCCTCTCCTCTGCTTCCAACTGGTCCTGCGACAGCTGGGTCGGCGCCGGTAAAAAGCTGTTGATACAGATAGGTACAGAGCCTTAATTTCAACGTTGTGTGTATGTGTTAGCTCACTAGCTATTAGGCCTAGCTAGCGTTAGCCAACTTTAATCTTAGCTAGTTTTACACGTCAACGACGGTTTTGTGTATTCAAGCAGGCGTTAGCAAATAGCAAGCTAGTAAGCTAATGGTATTTCTATATGATTAGAAATAGAACTGTGTGTGTAACACATCGTCAAACAATTGTTGATAAACTTGTAACGAGTAAGCTATGAACAGGTCAGCGTGCCAGCTAGCTAAATGGCTAACGTCTACTTAACGCTAGCTAGCTGACGCTGTTAGCTCTAGCCAAGGTAGCAAATCATCGCACACAAACCGAAGATATTAATGCGAAACATTTAGATTACTCTTTGTATCTGAAGCGGTAAAGTATAATACAGAATGCAACACAAAATGATTTGTGATCACAATTTCGTAGTTTAAAAACAAAAATAAGGCCTTGTCACACGACTCACCTCGTAAGAGACATTTTCTCTTTCTTCCTTAGCAAGGAACTGAGCATGCGCACTTGCGCAGTACCAGACAGCCGTAGAAATGAGTTAGATAGAATAGAGTGGGAGTAGAATAGAATTTTATAGAATAGAGTGGAATGGAATAGAACATACATACGTAATTTAGAATCATCATTATCCATTTAAAATATATATATATATATATATATATTTCATTTACCAACAATGTCGTTTTTCATCAAAGCAATCATTATCAATTATCAGCTGATCTAGGCCTGTTTGATAAGTTAGTTGAGGCCAATGTTATGGAGCAAGTCGCAAAGTGGGTTGTGCTACTGTTTCTTGTGGGTCCCCACCATTTGAGTACATAATGTACTAGTGTGGGAATCACATAACTCTTCTAGTACGGGTAAATTGGGCAAAATGATTTGCTTACACACACTGTCAAATATCATAAGTCATTTTGAGTTGCCTCATCTTGAGTCACAATGAAGTCTCAACATAAACATGCACAAGTCTAGGTCAAGACTCAAGTTATTTCCCTCATGCCCCAAGTAAATTTCAAGCCACCAGTGTTTTGACTCAAGTAGAACTCAAGGTGAAGTCATAATAACTTGCGTCCACACCTCTGCCTGCCTTGCTGCCTTTCCTTGAGAAGATGTGACTTTATAAAAAACAACAACTTGTAAGTACTGTACTTCTAAGCACAGAAGCATTAACTTCAGGTACATTTACACACGCCTGCTAGCTGTATTCTAAGTATGTGGTATCTCTAGGTCTAGGTATTCACATCCTTTTATATCCTCTAAATCACACAGGACAAACCACAAAGATGCTGCATATGTGCACAAGGTATTACATTTAACCAACATAACCAACCAACAAATGACAGAATTCATGCTCCCACAACACTATGAGATTGTTTTTTTCTTTATCTTGAACTGCCCCAGCAATATACAACATTTGTTCTAAGGTATCTTCTAGCAATCTCTGTAGGAGCTCTACTGGCCACATCCGGATTATGTCCCATTCAGAACAGTCCTCCATCTTTCATACTTAAAACTCGGATGGTAGGGTGCTGATGCAGTTGCATTCCATAGTGTGATAGCATTTTACTGTCACTCCTGTTCAATAGAGCTGCCATATACTAATGGCCCCAAGAACGCTTCTTTCCCCCCTCTTTTTACTCTTGTTCTGTGAAATGAAGAGTATCTTGTGTAATGTTTTCATTCATTTCATGTTTTCAGCTTGGTGTGAAAAGCTCTGCTCTCAGCCTTGGGCTGTGAGGTCAACTGAGACTACATTTCAACTATAAATTCCTTCCTCTTTTTACCTGTTTGTTTTCAAGAGAATGACACTGAAAGGACCAGGGCCTCTGCTTATGTAACTGTAACCCATTGCCTCTCCAAGTCCCTAAGTGGTTGGTTGATTCCAACCCTCCTTGCTCACCAGGGTTCCTCCTGCGGTGCAAATATAGCTCAGCTTTGTCTGTTTGTGTTTAGTTTTAGCACTAACTGATTTGCTCCATTGCTCTGTAGTAGAAGTCTGCACTGAGTTCTACGACAGAGCTGTGAAGCAGTGTAAGCGGAAAGGACAGCAGACATTATCCTCTGTGAAATAGCCAGAAGGAATCCCTCGAGCTGTGCCAGTCTCAGTCGCCATTATGGCAGAGGTTTCACTTGAGACCCCTAAACCAGGAGGAGAGCATAAAAGCTTGAAAAATGGGATTTTGTTATGGAATAACAGAATTACGTAATGTCATCATTATGGGCCCGACTGATATGATGAATATGATGAATATCTTGACTCAGGCTATCCTGCTGGAATGATCAGCACTAAAAGTGACATTTCTGCTGTCAATGACTTCCATTTAATCTTCCTCTTTCCTCTTTCCTTTCCTTGTCTGTCTCTGACTCTATATTTGCCTCTTCTTCCTTTCTTCCTTTCTTTCTTTCTCTCTCTCTGTCTTTGCATCTTTCCATCTCTCTAACTCCGTCTTTCTTTCCTTCTCCTTCTCCATTCACACTTTCTTCCTCTCTCTCTCTAGGAGGAGGAGGTGGCCTGTCAGTCTCTCAGGAGAGACGTAGTTTATTAATGTGACAGAGGGTAAAAGGACACGTCAGAGGAGATCAATCAGTGGGCTGTGGCACGGGATGAGAAAGCTTTTAATAGACCCAATCATCTGGGTGCTCCTCTTCTGTGTCGTGTCTGGCATTTGGCATTGAGGAGCCCTATACCATGCTGCCTAGTGCCTACCACTCCCTGGACGTGCTGCAGCAAGTGATGGAGTGAGCATCTTTCCACCACTTAACTGAAATCACCCCCAGGGGGATTTGTAAATAGTGCTTTAGATTATTTTCTTGAGGATGGTGGGAGATGGTAAATTAATAAACCTGTTTACGTTTAAATTCAGTTTCTAAGAGGAAAAATCAACAAAGGGCGCGGCATATTCATAGAAAAACAGTTCTATGTTACCTTGAGTCTATTTCCCGGAGATACTTCGATAGAGCGTAGGTTTGGAATATAATGCTAGCTACCTGTCAAAGACGACAGTTAAGACAAAAGCTAATTCTCTTACATCTGACAGGCAGCATTCGATGGTGATACGTAAAGTTTGCATTTGTGGAGTCATGCTATCCATTGGCGCATGGTCAGACCACCTCAGTGTCCCCGTCGGAGGGACCGTCCACGTGCTGCTAGCTGTGCTGCTTATGCCGGGTTTGTGGCAGAGGGCCCTGATGCGAGCCGACATGGCAGTGCCAGTGCCAGTGGCTATGTCAAGCCTCCCAACAGGAGACGTGTGAGGGGCGGAGGAACACAACACATGCTCTGAGATACTTCATCGTCATCAGCGTGACCCAAGACTCAAAAAGAGATCAGGAGGAGGAGAGGAAGATCAACAGACAGTCAGAAAGTGCACTCATTCACCCTTTGAATGAATTTAATAGTCATTAGTATGTGCTATTACTTGGTATCATGTTTTTCATTTGAGTTTAATTAGAAAACATCTTGAATTCACTTTTTCATGCAGCTCATATTCCCAGTAAACATTTGCTCCAAGATCCAAGGCATGCTTGTAAACTCATCAGCCACTCAAGCCTTCAAAAGAAAGTTTCTCTTCCTCTCCGTGGCTTTTGTAGGGGAGTTTGTTCTGAAAGCTGAGCTCCTCCCTGTCGGAAATGATTCATGTCACAGTGATTACCAGGTAATACTGGGAGGAGAAGGAGGAAAAGAAGCAGACAGGGGTGGAAAGAAAGCAAGAGCCTTGTGGCTGCTCATGGGAAGTGACTGAAAAATGAAAACAACTCAAACTGGGTCAGCAGCCAGCTAGTTCGCAGTCTGGAGAGCACACACACACACACACATACACACACACACACGCGCGCACACCTGCGCAAAAAACAAAACAGGTGAGACGCTCTGGAGGACATTTACTGCATGAGCCACAGCACACCTGACAGAGTGAAACAATGCTATTCTGGCTCGACGTGTATTCACTGTTACACCGCGATCTTCCACCTCAGAACAATTTCAATTTCATATATCTCCTTTACTGTTTGCCACCATAGATGAGTTTATTTCCATTCACTCCTTAACTTTCCCTGTCTGTCAAGTGTGGTTACACAGTAAATGCTATTGCAGTTCATTTCTGCAGCTGTTTTGATGAAGGGAATCAGTATGGATTACATGGAAGTATGTTATTGTATACAGAGCAGAACACCGTAATCCAGGAGACCGGTATGGAGAGAGCTCTGTACTGGCTGGTTATTCTTGACTGGTCATCAGTGTACAATGTTCACGGACTGTCTATATCTTCTATGAAGATGGAGTGCTATCACCACAGTTGTGATTTTTATTGAGTGTGTGTGTGGGAAAAAAAACAGAATAAGCATGAAAGAACACGATAAAGGGAAAAGTGGGTGAACAACACAACAGAAAAACAAGGCTGAGAGAAAGAAAGGCAGGCTAAGAGAAAGTTGTTTTAATGGCTGCTAAATTCTCCTTAACCTTTAACACTGACCTTAACCCAGTGTTGCTGAAACAGAGTGCCTTGCTAGAGTGGAGTCACTCCTGGTCAACAGGACTGGGTCCCCAGGAAGACAGGGCCAGCCAAGGTCAGCAGAGGGCTTCAACAGGTTATGAAGGCAAAATAAACAACAGTTTAATGCCAGCAGGGCCAAGAAGACTTAATAAGAGGGAAGGGGAACAGCTACTGGAGCACCGAGGAGGATGAGAGTTGATGTATATTGAGGCACCATTGAGGCCACCATCCTGCTGTTATAACAAAATAGATGATTCAATGTTTATGTCTATGTATTTTATTCTCTGATGCAATTTACAACCAAATGATGAATGTATTGAATGAATATATGAATGGATATAAGAAATATAACAAAAATATTCTCATATTGCATGCTCTTTGTAGTTTGATTGAGGGTGCAAATCGTGTATATTAGACATTTCTTTTCATCTACATATAATGTAAAGACTGAACCATCTATCAGCCAAATTGGATATCTTTATTGCTTAAAGTTATTACGTGTGAAATAGGCACATTGGGAATGATCACAGGACCACAGGATGAGATGATGATATCGCAATGTGTGTATTCACTCACCGGTTTATTACGTGATACCGTGTCATGTAAGATAGGTACTGTGATGGTCAGTTCAAATATCAACCACTAGATGGCAGCACCACCCAAAAGTGGGTTGTCAGTCATGAATACACACATTAACAAACGTGCACACACACGCACACAAACCCAAACACGAGCGATAGCACAGATGTCTGCAGGTGTTGCTCAGGTTCTGTTTTTCATGAGAAAAACACAGACATTGAAATGGAGTGTGTATGTGACTGTATGTTTTTCTGTGTATGCATGCATGTGTGCAGTTCTGTGTGAGGATGAGACTGAGAGCTAGGGGCGGCCAGTCAGGGCCTCTTTACATCAGCAGGGCGGGCTGGCTGAGATGCTTTTCCCCCCTTCTATATTTGGACCCTCTCCATTTGCACAGAGGCCTCAGTGCACATCCCATTCAGGGTGGTAAGAGGGAGGCGGCCTCCCATAAGCACCAGCGGTCCCATCATCAGCCTCCCAATTTAGGGAAGAAATCATTAATTTCCCAATCGACACTAAATTGCTTTGTCACTTCGAGAGAGCTTGTTGTGGAGAGGGCGAAACGAGAGAGCCGGGCTAATTAAAATGCTCTCAGCAAACATCGACAGCCTTTTACACAATTACTCAGCCTGCTGTGCGTGTTCAAATAAACAAGTAAGCAGTTGCTCTCTGATAAACCCCATTTCATGCTGCGTTCATCCCTTCACGCCCGTGGGGCTGGTGCTTGGCGCTCGACACTGATCTGACCTTGAGAAGGAAGGGGAGATACAGACAGCATAGTAGAAACAGCAGCACACACGGCTAATCTCTAGAGCATGTCGCTTGATGGAGGGTGCTGATAGTGAGCAGCAGCGTCTCCAGCAGTGGAGATATGTATCGCTCCAGATTTAAGGCAGAACCCTGTAAGTGAAGCCAAGGTATTGCAAGGCAAACTTAATGTAGCCACCGTTCTGCTTCATTTTCTGCTTCACTTGATGTTTAAAAATGTAACGCAGTTCAATAACAAGTGACAGTGAAAATCTGGAGATATTGCATGTGGGACTAACAAAGCAGCAAGGACACTTCACGGACAACCAGAAAGTATAATGACTAACACACAAAATGCTATCAACGCCTGAATAATAAATTGCAAAAACAGAGTAGGAGCGGAACAACGAGCCAAGCAATCAGAGAATGAATTTTCTGAGTGTGCAACTTTTTCTTGTTTTTGAGACCACCTCTGATTCAGTAATGCTTCATGCTGCAACGCAAATTCTCTCTCGCTTCACCTCACTTTTCATCTGGATCCAGGGGACATCTTGAGATGGGATCTGGTGCGCGTACACACACAAACACACACACACACACACACACACACGCACAGCTCTGGGACATATTCCTGTCACAGTTGGGCCACTGCCAGGCCAGCCGCGACCTCCAACCACTGTCTGATTGATTTGTTGGAGCATTGTTGGCCCCTGTGTTTTCTTCTTTATGCATGGAGGTTCCCTGCAGCTTTCCCCCTCATTTTCCTCACTTCCCCTCCATTTCTTCTGTTCAGCCCTCTATCCATGCTCCTTCAACCCTACCCTTAACTACCACCACCACAGGCATCCAGTGTTCTGAAATGGACCTCATTATCATAATAAGCGCCAGCAAGGTTCACCTAGGGACAGCTGCGGCCTCCACAGTAACCAGACAATGTGTTGCCGAACGGCTGGTGCGAGGGGGGCCGCTCCACCCTAACTGCTTCCGACAGGTGAGGGAGATGGGAGGTAGGAGCTGCAGCTGCGCTCCACACATACCTGGTAGTGGATCAGCTGGCATCGCCTCCCGAGGAAGAAGGAACACAGCTGCAATATTCAGTGTTTGTTCCACCTTGCAGACTTGGGGTTTATTGATATATTTCAGGCACATGCAACCCTTGCACTTGGTATAATTCTCAAGTCTTCTGAGCCCGAAAAAGGTTCTGCAGACCGATCATTTAGATCATTTAATTCCCATCACATCACAACATTTGAATTTGGGTTTTCATGTTTATGGTATGATGAGCATTTCTCATATTTCTTAGCCAATCAGTGCATGCTGTCTAAGGTGTTAAATTACAAATGGAGTGAGAGCAGAGACGGCAAATTGGGCTATGGGGAGTGTGTAGTCATTTACATCTCAGAGCCAGTCAAGGGTAACAAACCCAAATGGAACTGCCACCAGTGTCTCTCACACGGCTTTATTGGGCTCTCTCTGAATTAGTACCGTAGGAAAAGAGACTGTAATATGGATTTTCAAGGCCTCCCCATATAAAGATAACTCAGGCTATACCACTTTGAGGCCCCGGCTAGGAGGACTGTGGAAGATCACAGGGCGCACATTTCATCGTGCCGGCATGAACCGCGAATTAGCCGAGCGTGACAGAAAAATACAAGGCATGAAATTAGCTACAGCTCCCCTCCTCTGTGATCTGTCTCCCCTGACGTCATTTGCTCCCTGCTGTATTTTTGCTGTACTTTTCATCCCAAATGAACTAGCAGAAAAATGCAGATTAGATTTATTATTAGGGGTCAGCAGGGGAGAGTGGTGTGGAAAGTCAAATCCAATGCAGAACATAATATACTTCTATATAGGAAGGGGATTTGAATATGACTGCACATATTTTAAATTGGCAATAGCTGAGAAATATTCCTCCCATCATTTATAGATAAAGCAGCTTTAAGTGTGTAATTGTTTATGGGAGGAGAGAAATGATTCAGTGATCCTTGAAAATGCTTAGGACTTATTTCTTAGCTGATCTCCCGCTTAGCTGATCCCCACAAATAACCAACAGTGTGCTCATACATATAAAGAGAGAAAGATTAAGACTGGTGGCGAGAAAAAGACTTCACATGATGCATGATGCATATACACACACACACACACTGCAGAAATGAGAAAATATATGACTGACCTCGGGCCCTTCCTGTAGACCTTTTGGCATATTTTGGCTAGCAAGTGAGAGAAATACTGACAGCTACCAACTGATATATCTCAATCCATATAACGTATCGTATCGTAAAGGGTAGATTCATGACATTCTTAAAAGGCATTGACCCGATTGGATCTGCTCAGTAGTATACCTTTACCTGGGCACCACTTTGTCGGAGGTTTGATTCCCTCCGGATGTCTTCTCTGAGATCAATGCACAATGTTATACCCGCTTCTTTATGTTCCCATTTGATATACCTACACTTGTCCTTGTAACATTCTCTAGTGAAAAAAGCATGTCAATTGCGATGCCTTTGGGAGAAAGGAGTCACTCGACATTGACTCAATTGACCCGGCTCTCCCGCTGGATTGAAGTGTTTTTGGCTGAGTGAACAGTGTTTCAAGGTTACGGCAAGAGATGCAGTCAAACGTAATGGCAGCCTGTAATGAGTGTTTTCCTGTGGGATGGACGGTGACTTTGTGGATGGCAGGTGATTCAAGGCCTCGGGGAGAAAGGATTAGAGACTCTCCTGCCATCGCTGAGCTCAGGCTAATATAGACTGATGCGGCATACTCACTTCTCTTGTGAAAGTCTTTTTCCTCCTCATTATCTATCTCTCTGTCTCGTTCTCAATCTCTTTTGCTTATAGTCTACGTTTCCGTATGTCTCTTTCATTCTGTTTCTGTTGTCTGTCTGGCTCGCTGCCTCTTCGTCGCCTTCAGATGTCTGCCCATTCTATTCCAC
>CABFOQ010008585.1:5666-17288 GCA_900660455.1 Gephyroberyx darwinii
TTAACAGCTCAAGACTCCTAAAACACAGAACTAGGCATTTGAAATACATCATCACCCTACGTTCAGCTAGTGGAATCTCATGAGGAGGAAAAGGGAAAGAGAGAGATCCAGAGACAGAGGCAAACAACAGATAAAAAAGTGCAATTGAAGTATCTCTAGTGTCATTTTCGCTAGACCGAAGTCTGACATCTGAGGTCTGCTGCCATTTAGGGTGCTTCATACACAGTAACCTCTGTAGTCCAAAAACGCCGCAGTAAAGCGCAGTACAGCACAGTACGGAGCCCAATCCTTACAAGTAGGTCATGGGAAGGGGAGGGGGGGGATTGCAGCCCATCTGGAGCAGTGCATTCTGAATAGTTGACTGCAGATGAAGGGAAGGCAGCGGGAGGATGAGAGAGCTGTACTTAAAAAACACCCCGTCTCTGTATTCTTCTCTCTCAATTTACTTGTGTTTTTGGTCTCTCGCACCCTGACTGATCTCACTTTGAAAGGTCCTGCCTACCTACTTCACCTCCTCACAGGAGGGAAGCTTGAGTGGTGCACGTGTAGTGAAATGGAGACATGTACGAGCAAATGTGTACATGCACACACGCTGTCCGTGTGTGCATGCATGGTGTAGTACCTGAGGAGACCTCATGGTAGGTGGGGTTGGGCGTGATGCCGCCGGCGTAGCCCACCTGTGTGGAGAAAACCCCTGACTTCTGCCAGAGACGCTTCTCGGCTCCCCAGAAACAGCCCATACCTGGAGACACAGAAACACAACACACACATACATACACATGCACACGCACGCACACAAACACACCATTAATGCTTCTGTACCGCCATCGAGAGAAAGTGACCCTGGTCACTAAACTGGTAATGCAAGATTGGGATTCAGATTTGGGTTATTTCCCAAGTGAAGGCTCAGTATGATTATGACATGAAACAAAATGTGTTTGTGGGGTCTCACCAAACATGATGGTCTCCATGCCTTCTGGGAAGGGCTCCACTGTGGGGTTCCCACTGACTGCGTGCTTATCTGCGAGGGGGAAATGAGGTGAAATTTCAGATCCTGACTCATGATGGTGTGATTCAACATTTCAAAAGGTATGTGAGAGTCAAGAGGCCCATTAGCCGCCCCAGCTAGGCCTCACAGGCCTGCGCTGCGCTGCGCTACAGGCTGACCTAATCTAGTGGATCAGAGCCAGAGGCTTCTGTGCTGGAAGACACTTAGGAGATTACAAGGCTTTAACCGCCATTCTATCCCTGTTGTCCTCTCTTCAATACCCACACTTAAACACAATCAAATAGTTATTATCTGATCTCTCTCGCTCGCCCTCTCTCTATCTCTTTGAATGTGGTTGTGTTTAGTGCTAGGCTTGGCACCATATGGTGACCACAAAGCAAAACAATAACACAGCAAGCAGGTCAGGGGCTCCTTCCCCTATGACCCCACTAGCAGGAAAGGGACTGGGAACTAGACGCAGGGCTACCCTAATCTGTGTCATGTTAAAAATACACAATAAGTAAAACAAACTGCATACTGGATTGGTGGGGGGGGGGTTTACTCTGCTGCCAACTGTGCTGTGTGGAATTAGAGCGCTAAAAAGGCAAGAAGAGTGTGTGTGTGTGTGTGTGTGTGTGTAGCCCACAGAGGAGGATTAGTGCTTAAGAAGACTGAGGTTACTTAGCGTGTAAATCTCCACTGAGCAAGGCTGGTTTGCACTGCAACCACTAATATTAGTCTACGGATAAACAGGCCACGGGGTACAGTATGAACACACACGAACACACACACAACAATAATGCACGCTTTCGGAAAGTTCAATGTGTCATTTCTCTGTGGTCCGTCAGTGCTGTGATGTGGGACTTTGACCTGAATACAACAAATCTAGATATTACATTCACGGCCATCCGGGCCATCTCAGTCCAAAGGCCGAGAGCCGCCTGCAGCTAACTGCCGGATAGTGAAGAAATAAGTTCATAGTTCAAGCGCCACAGTATTTGAGTACTTTATGATATCAGACAAAACTGTTGGTTTTCTGTGGATTAACAGATTGTAGTGCCAGGAAGGTCTCCTAAGATGCCACAGAGGCCCAGCTGCCCTCAGGCAGTCCTGCTCCTATTCCTGAGACCGGACTGTGCTCCAGTTCAGTCTTTGTACTAGCAGGCTGCTTGGCACTGCCAGGTCATGTTCACGGGCACCGAGTCAGCTGCAATCAGAGTATATTTGTGTCAGTAGCTGTAATGGGTACGTATTCTCAGTCCAAAGGGGAAACTCACGGTGGCATTGGAACTAGGGAAATCTTCAGCTACATGTCTCTCTCTCTCTCTCTCTCTGTCTCTCTCTCTGTCTCTCTCTCTCTCCTGTGAATCTTGTTTTGTCTCTATTGCTCTCATTCTCTTGTCCTCTGTCTGTGCCCACAGCGATAAACAGCAGTGAAGTTGCCCAAGGACAGAGAGACAGGGAGAAAGAGAGAGAATGAGCGAGGGAGAGAGAGACAGTTAGTGTGTGATAGAGGGGGAGGAGTGGGAGGAGGAGAGGAGAGTTCAGACTGCCAAAACAATAAAAGGAGTAAATAGCCAGTGAGAAGCAACAGATGAGCGTAGCAGAGAGGCAGTGAAGGATTCTTTTGGCTTTCTGACCGCCATGCCTACGGGCGCAAAATAAAAAGACAAAGCACTCCATCCTAGGGAGAACACAGAGAAAACAAACAAATAAACAAATAAACAAGCAAAAAGAGAGGAGAAAATGAAAGAGCCAAGAACACGCCGACACATAGCGCTGTCCAGAGAAACCGACTCCGAGCCAAGCCCCCCCACCCTCTTCTCTCTCTCAGCTGTTCTCCATCTTCACTTCACACTCTCTTCCTCACACCATCTTCCCATCATCCCTCACTCCTTTTTACAAACGTATGCATGCATGCACACGCGCACGCAGACACACACACAATCACTCACACACACCAACCTCTGCTGTGGATATTTCTCCCATGGAGCAGCTGGCAGAGGTCCAGGCATTGCCAGGCTGGCTCCTTTCACTGTGCCTAGCCCAGCATTCCCCCCTGCCAGCCCAGCGCCCACACCCCGCTCTGCCAGAATTACCCCACCTAACACACACAGCCACCGAGAAAGAACTGGCTGAATACCCTCACTACGCTGCCTCACTACGCCAGCAAAAGAAAGAAGAGAGGACGACAAAAAACAAGCAGGGAGGGTGACTGACTGAGCTTACAAAGGAGGAAAACAGGCTGAATATGGGGGAAGGATTCGTGTGAAAAGGATTTTTTTTCACTTGGATGAAATATGGGCGTATTTTCTTTTGTACGCCTTTGTTTTCAAGGATATCTGAAAAGCGCAGGGCAGGCTATACAGTACAAGAGGACTGAAGCGGAATACTTTGGTCACCTTTTGTTGCTTTTAGCAAGGTGTTTTGTAGGCGACTGGACCAGCACCAAAAGCTGGACGCTGTGTCCTACCACTCCACTTCATTGTCACCATCGGTCAAGGGTACAGCGACCTATCTGCTGCTTAGTGGATAATAATGTCCAGTTTGGCTTTGTTCGGTGGGTATTTAGTCTTTGTTACCCTCCGGTTCTGCCTTTGGTCCTGTGTTTCTCACCCATAAAACAGAAGTCCAAGTGCTGCTGCCCCCTCATGCAGAGAAACCGGAGAGGCACTCTCCCTGGATGCCAAAACTGGTGACGGAAAGGTCGAATTCACGGCTGCTCTGTTCATTTCCTTCCAAAAACCATTCTCTCTTTCCCTCTCTCTTCCTCTTCCCCCTCTCTTTCTCTCTATTCCTCTTTCTGTCTTCACACAGGTTGGCAGAGAGTCAGGCACGAGTCAGAGGAGGAGGCTGATGCTTTATAGCGGTGCCAACTACCCTCTGCTGCATGGCAGGATGGGTAGGGGCGAGAAAGAGTGGGGCAAGGGAGGGGAAGGGGGGAAAGAAGGCTGATGGGAGGTCTGTTTTTAAGGACAGAGTCAGGGGTAAGTAAAAGAAAGATGTGCGCTAAGAAGCCACAGGCTGCTGTGGCCCGAAAACAATCAACCAACTATCAACCTTGGCATTATGAGTTGTTGTGATTCATATACATTTACAGCTGTATCTATTCAGGGAGGGCGAGATCGTCTAGACTCCGGAGAGTAGAACCTTAAAGCCATCCAAGCATTCCATACATACTGTATCCTAGCAACGGAAACAGTTGCTATGGAGAAGACCACCTACTATAGCACCACCCCCATTAGTCCCTTCCAGCAAGATGGAGGAACATCCTGTTTCGGCCTACTCAAATAACTGCCCTCAGAAGCTGATTTGAGAGTCTATTTAACAACAGACCAAAGGAAAATTGAATGAGAAACACAACTTGCCTGCTCATCACCCGCCTACATGTGTGCGTGAACAAATCTCTCTAACATCACACCCTGCTGCTCTCTCTTTCTTTCTCTTCTTGATTTGGCATCTTTTCTTCCCTCCTTCCAAGGTAAATCTCTATGCAAAAGGCAAAAATGTGAGGGCATTTGGAAACAGTAGAGACAGGAAACTGCCAAGAAATAATGCCAGCAATATATCTTCACAATGAAACTGCTCTTAAGAGTTATAGTGGACCGTGTTACAAAGATTGATTTTGGTCAGCTGACCTCCCCCATCTTGTTTGGAAGAAATATTGGCAGTCTATCCTGCACTGACTCAAAATAATAGCTACTGTGCCCCTACCATGTAGCAATCTGCCACTGGATCACTCTCAGCAAGGTCAGAGAGTACATTACAGACTGAAGAGAGGGAGGGAAAACGATGGAGGACCGGGACGTCTTAACAAGGAACAAGGAGCTTCTTCAGTGAGACGAGGGGGCCTGAAGCAACTTCGAAATCATTGCAGTGATCATCACAGTGGAGAAGGACATTGTGTGCACGCAAACACACACACACACACACACACACACACTCTAAACCAACTCCATCCGCACCTAAGCTGCCCCCCACGGTGAAAGGGGAGGAACAGATTTCCGCCATGCGGTGTCTCCGGGCTGCTCTGACAGACGGAGCAGGAATTTACGACGGGGCGGAGCCTTCATGCGCATAATGCCCAGATGGGCCCCTGGACACTGCGGCACCGCTACCTCCTATACGCACACACTCAGCTCCCACAATGCACTGCGTGGTCACTCCAGGGTGGGTAATGATTGGGTGCACCAGGTTCAAATCTCACCATGTTCCTCCTCTGTCACGCACTTCTATGAACCCTCCTGTACCCAAAATAGTATGATGAAAAGCTGAATGAGAGGCTGAGCAGAAGAGAGACAGGCTGAGATATAGAGGTTTAACTCTGATACAAAGTGATACAAAGTAGGGACGAATGAAATGATGAATAGGGAAGGGTCATCTTAGCAGCAAACAGATTTAGCCCAATCCGTGTTCATCTCTCGCCACAGGTGCTAGAGGGGAAAGGCTAGCATTGCAGAAAAATATACTGTATATAAATTTAAGAATATCATTCAAGCTGAGAAAATTATTTCAAACATTAATACGTTAATAACAACAATAACTAAACCGCTGCACATTCTGTAAGTGCTACTAAGTCTGTGAGATCTTGATCCTCACAGATTTGTTTTACCCTGGTTTAATCATTAACTATTTGCAACAAGATCCTACAGTGCATCCCATTGGGGTATTTGTTGCCACTCCATATTTTATTGAGTGTGTCATGGACTCAATGATTGCATTAATGTTCACAATCTAAGCAACAACAACAAAAAATGTCACCATCCTGGAAATTTCACCCACACAAGTCCATAGGAAGATTGATCAGGATGAACATACTGAAAAGGAGCTGGACTGTGGACTTTGCCTTGTTTTTGCATTCAGGCACAACGGCAAAAGCTGTGTCTATGGCGTCTCTGGCAAAACAAACATGACGAACCCACAAGGATAAAACAATAGAGAACTTAAAAGAGCTTGGAGGAACTAAAGCAGCCAGGATCAAATTATATGGGCGTGTCAAGGGCTGGGTGATAACATGCAAACGATAATTATCCAATTATCTATATTATATAAATAATGATAATTATCAATGTAGCAACAAAAATATGTTTGATAAAAATCCACTGCATCACACATTACTTTGTTGGTTGATAATGTTGGGATAATTTGATGTATTCCGGTGATGATGTTGTAATTTTCTTTTTTTGGTGTACCCACTTTCCCTCAACCAGCCTCATATGCCTTTCAACAATCCCTAGATAAGCCTTGTTGTATTCATTACATGTAAGTGGAGAGAGCAACCAACAGCATTAGTGGAGAGAGTTTTTCCAGGTGAGAAAAAGCGAGTCAGAGCGCGGAACATGTCTTGTGGATGTATTCAGTTGATTTTTAAGTGTAGGTGGAGAGAGCAATAACGATATCGATAATAACGACAAACTACCGTGGGGTTCCAGTTGTGGCTGCACTGTGTTCTGGTTTATTGAAGCTACTGTGGGTGAGAAATTGGTATCTCTTCCTCTTCTACGATGGATTTCTCCGGCTATGATTGTTGAACGTCAGTGCAAAATGGTTAAGTCTAGAAAGAAGTCCTTTTTGATTCTGAGGGACCATTTTGTTGTTTGGTGGTGTATTTTTCTTATTACCAAGTATAATTGGCTAATGGTGCCAATAATCATGGCCATAGCCACTTTTCTTTCAAATTCTTTCATAATTATTTTTTTAAATATTTGTATTCCCATTGTTTGATCAATTATTTTAGAAGATATTGTACATCATCTGCATAAAATGCAAGAGTGCCAATAATCTTGGCCAGAACTGTCTTAAAGGGTGTAACCTGATGTGGAGAATATGGGTCAGAAATTGCTGTTTAAGGACTTTTGGTTGATGAATAATAGCATGATTCCTGTTTTTACATGTGATTTGGTCTGAGAGTAGTATAAGAACCAGGTGAAGCAGGAATGCATGGTTTGAAAAAAAAGCTCAAAATAAGAAGGGAAGTTGTGGTGGGCTAAATGCTGTTTTGAAGGTACACCACTAGTTATTAAATGAGTTACAGCCTTGCCTTCATTGTTCAACATTGCAAGTGGTCTACCTTGGCATCTTTTGGTAAATGGACATGGCCTAAGTGAGAACCGCAAAGAGTATGTGTGCCAGGATTGGATGCCACCCAGGATCTCTGGGTGTGGCCACATTTAAAGATAAGGCAGTTTGTTTAGTTTGACAGCCTGCTAACCCAGCTAGTTATTACCCAGTGCAGTATTAACTGTAGCAGGTCATTGTTTTGAAAATGCTACACTTTTCATGTAGGGTTTCTGCAGGTTTCAGCAAGTTAAATTTTAGACTTTTTAAGACCTTTTTAATGCCACTAAGAATGCAATTTAAGACCAATTTTGTGACAAAAACTAATGCAAAAAAAACAAACAGTAGTACTTGAGAACTGTTTAATGTTTTTCAGTCTGCATATGCAATTCCAAAGCTTTGATTCTCTCTGTGCCTAATTTGAAGGTAGCAGTGGGCTTTGTGCTTATTTGACTCCACTGGCTTCAACCAAGTAGAAAACTTGTTGTTGTCCACCCATGTATGGCTGAATTTGCACTTCCCAATAGTAGTTGGCTACTAACCCATTGTACCGACTCACATTGGTGCAATGGGTTGCACCATAATGGTGCAACCCATTGCACAGTACTAGCCTACTAACGTTAACGTTACTAGTTTACTGATATGATAGGAGTCTTTACTAGCGTGAGGTACTAGCCTACTAACATTTTACAACTAACGTTTTACAACAGAATTTCCAACAACAAAAAAGACAATTTAAGACCTTTTAAGGCCTTGAATTTAGATGATTGAATTTAAGACTTTTTAAGACTTTTTAAGGACCTGCGGAAACCCTGTCATGGTGGATGCAGCCCGCCACAGTGCAATGTTTACAATGGCACTAGAGATTAGGTTCCCCTGTCAAAATTTATTAGAAACAGTTTTTTTGTTTTACAATTGCCCCCCTCTAACACTAACCCACCCTGCCATAAGGCTGAGCCCGCCACCCCAAAGTCCAAACCTTAGAAACGCCCCATCGCATTTAACAACAGTGTACGCCTGTCCGATGTTGGAACTGTCCTATAAGTACAGGCATGAGTGGCGCTTTGCTTGTTTCTCTGTGGTCACAGGTGTGCGTTAACTGGGTATTTTACAACACGACTCCACCACTTGTATAGTCTTCCTGAAAACAGCCAGGTAAATGCGCCTGTTCTCTTGCATTAGCTGTGTTAGTTTATATCATTTACCTGCCACGACCATTTTTTCCTGTCTTCCTTTCAGAGCGCGGTCTTTGGTTGGTAATTGGGTCTTAATATCTGCCATTACTATCAGCGACAACGACACACAAACCAGAAGGCACCGGGCGGTCTTTGTTTGTGCCATGGGAGAGTAACTGTAGATGTTCACACTTCCGGATAGCCTCCATTGCGCCACACTGTTGCATTACGGCGAGGGAGGGAGTTGGTGGGGGGAGGCGGAGTGAGGAGGCGACGGCGAATCGCCATCAGTATGAATATTCATCGTGCGTGGGCAACGTCGTGCACTGCATATTAACTAGTCAGGGGGTTAATATGACTTTGGCACAAAAGCCTACAGTGCACCGCGTGCGGGAACGAAATTAAATTTAAATAAATATCCACATTAAGAACGCCGTTCAGCATGCAGATGAGCTCTCACCCGTCCTCCATCAGCTCTCGTTCTGCGGGAGGAGGAGCTTCTGCTGGCTCGGGCTGCAGAGAGGCTGGCTAGGTTCCCCTTTGTGGTTCATTTCAAATCAAGGAATTCATGTGTGGGGTTAATCTTGAGAGGAACTGCGTCAGGAATCCACTACTGACGGCTCGAATGGTGTGTGTGCAGGATGGGACAGACCGGCTTGCATCGTCTATCATACAAATGTTACGAAACGCCTCGAAAGAAAACTCACTGTAATGTCCCCAAAGGGATTTATAGTGTGTCTGTGGTAGGCTGCTCAACAGCGACCTTATGATATATTACTGTGTTTGTTTCTCCTATAGTATCACCATAATATTCCCACTGGAAGTTATAGTTTTGCTGCTGTATTTGTATAGTATCATTCTCAAATTTAGTATCTTTTCCATCAGGGATTCAAACACACCTGAAAACATTCTAGTGACTACTGTATGTACAAGGTATAAGGTATAAGCTCTGTTTGCGACTTGGCCTCGCAAGTCAAGGCTCACCTTGAACTGCATTCATCAGGTAATAGCTGGACAGCACCAGGAGTCACGGGCCTGGACTAGTCAGTTCACACTCAATAATTTCATTGCTCTGTGTCTCTTCCCTACACCCTGACCAAGTGATCTGATAGTAATGATGGTGATCATTTATGTGAGGGAACTTAAGCAGTCTTGTGTTTGCTCTGCACCAGTCATTCTGTCAGTAACAAGGTAAGAATTCAGGGCATTATTCCTATATCCTGCAAGCCAGAATAACATCACACCCTGCTGCAACCCCCCTTTCTCTCTCTCTCTCTCTCTCTCTCTCTCTCTCTTATCTGCTGTGGAAATGAAGCTCAATCACCTGCAGAGGAGCTGAGGGCGGCACAGGGGACTTTGCAATGCAAATGCCAGGTAATTACCCGAAAGCTAGGAGAGTGGAAGCACACGGATGAAAATAGAGCAGGCAAAGAGAGGGGGAGAAATAGATGAACCGAACACTGGGTTCGCATGCCTGTTGATGCAGGATGATTGGGGTACTCGGAAGGTAGGGAGAGGAAAGGAGAGAGGAGGAAACAGAGGAGGAAAAGGAGGGGTGCTACCGGGATGAGAACCACGTACAGGCACAGAGCCCACAGTGTGTGTTTTTGTGTTTGCGTCTGTGTGTGTGTGTGCCAGTGTGTATATATATATATATGTGTGTGTGTGTGTGTGTGTGTGTGTGTGTGTGTGTGTTCTACTGGAGGATTTAGTGGGTATGCCAGCTTGCAGCTGTTTGATTGTCAGTGAGTGAGAGCGGAGAGACGTGCAGATGTGAGCGAGTATCAAAGAGATTATGAAATGACCTGGAATTAAAACACTGCAGTAGTTTTAACTGGGTACTGTGGCATGTTAAGCCTTCTGTTTGACTCAGAGGTTGGTTACAACATTTGGAAAGCCATACCGTTCAAACCTGGTTCAGACAACAGATACACATCTACTTTTTTCATCTCAGTAAGCCCAGTTTTATTCAACGAGCAAAGATGCAGTGACTTACTTATGATGCAAGACGGGATGCTAGCGTCGCCTTTGTTTGTTTGATTGTCTGTTTGTGTGTTTGTGGTAGATATTACCAACTAATAGTGTGACTCACAAGCAGTTTGCACCTCGACTCAATAGCTGCCTCTGATTAACATCTGAACAGAACAGGAGCCAGCCAACCAGAAAACTGTTTTGGCGATTTAGTGTAATTGTAGCTTTGCTAAAGTCTCACTTCGCCTAATTAGAATAATAAATCACGCCGCCTCGTTGTTTTCAAAGGGCCCTCCATCGTCTCGCCGAAGCAGGTGGGATTGTGGGATGGTGTGAACAAAACAAAGGGTTTGATTGCTCTGCTGAAACTACAGTCAGATAAAAGCAGTGTGACGCTCTCCGGGGGATTCATATTTAAAACTAAACCGTATCAATTCATAGACCTGAGTGGGAAAAGCCAACTTGACAAATTTTGATTCATACCCTGGCGTACGCTTGACTTCACTTGACATAAATCACTTTGCTCATTGGAAAATGGAGAGAAGAGACAGGGGTTTTGTTTGAATGACATGAAAGGTTGAGGAGAGATTGGCTGTTAGTGCCTTTCTAACACGGTCGACGTGTGTGTCTTGAAACACCTTCTGTTTCTCTGTCCAAGGAAGTAAGTACACACACTATGGAGGCAGTAATAAAGTATAAGGTCACCTTCCGAGATGACATTTTCTCTCTCTCCCTCTCTCTCTCTCCCTCTGAACGGCTTGGACTTTGTCATGGGCTTTATGAACACCTATATCTTTGCAAATTTCAGAAGACCAGGCAGAACTTCTGACATTGACATAGGACGCTTTTATGAGAGATACAAAGAAATGGACAGAGCAGAAAAGAGATAAAGAGAGAGAGAGAGAGGATTCTAGCTGAGTGCTAGCGCCGGTCTACTTCCCCTCCCTCTGACTCTACCCCGGTGCTCCACCCGTGCTAAGAGTGGCTGGGCTAAGCCACTCTTGCCCTACATACAGCCTAAACAGCAGATTACGCCCTGACTGTCCCTCTAATCCCATGCACCGGGGCATGTGCCACTGTCACCATGCAGCAACCACCCAATCACCCTGCAGCCACCGTCATAGTGCCTGCTGTTCCGCTGGCCGTGCCCTACCCTTAATATTCCCTCTGTTCCCATTTCCGTCAGTTATTTGGGATTTTTATGTTTGCTTGTGTTTGAAGAAAACACACTGGATGCATAGATGTTGAAATACTTTTCCATTGGTCTACACTGCCATCTCTCTCTCTCTCTCTCTCCATCTATCTTCCCTAGCAACACCCTGTCCCATCTTCTCCCAGAGCCCCCCCTCTTTCTAGTTTTAACCTCCTCATGACCACCTGGCACGGGATAGCTTCCTCCAGGCCCTCAGCCTCACCTAAACCACCAGTCCT
>CABFOQ010008595.1:2200-14531 GCA_900660455.1 Gephyroberyx darwinii
CACACACACATCCTAATCTTTCTCTTAGACAAAGACAAAGATGTCACACACACACACACACACACACACACACACACACACACACACACACACACACACACACACACACACACACACACACACACACACACACACACACTCTCAGTAAATGTGTGTTATCTGTCTTTCTGTCTCCCAGCTGTTCGGCGGCGTCATCATGGGCTTTGGACTCTGGCTCCTTCTAGACAATCAGAGCTTCATAGCCGTCCTGCGTAAGTGCCTGTATCAGATTTAATGTAATTTCACATCGGCTGTAACTGAGAAATGTGCTGAGCGATTTCCTTTGAGCTCGGATTAAAAAAAAATTTTAAAATTACACGTTAATTTTCCTTTTTAGACTCCATCACTGACAGATAGTAGGCATTGTGTGCCCTTTTCTTGTTTACTCTATTAGTCAAGTTCCTTATTTCATTTTGATTTGTGGACTTCTACCCACTCTAATTATGGCTCTGGTTGAAATCAGTTTGTTTAGACTAAAGTGGGGCAACGAAAGACACATAAAACCCTGCAGAATGCCATCCTGGAAGGATCTGAGAGCAGTTAGTATTGAAATAACAAAGGAACAAACGGCCAATGCTCTTTTCCAGTGGACCCTTTACACTAATCCACTTGTGAAGCACATGTAGGGCAACACAAATGGACCCATGATTAACAGGCCGAAAGCAGGCCAACTTCTAGCTGCAGGGTGAGTGTGAGTGTGTGTGTGTGTGATACATAGTAGAAAATGCACGTGGTTCTATTGCACTGTTAAGTTGTGTAATGTGGGGAAGTAGTACATCTACAGATTTAGCTGGAAATGTGTACATGCCGGGGTAAATATACTATTAAAGGTAAATCTGTACACTTCCTGGTTAATGTGGACGGAGTCACAGTGACACATTGTGACTCCTTACAGTCCTGATGTTGTACAGTGAAGTAAAATGCCCCTATGTCTCACACACGGAGGCAGAAGGCTGGCATAAGGCCAGATCCTGCGTCAGTGTTTGATAGGTTTTAGGCATGTCCTCATGGTTGAACGCATCACTGAGTGAGGAAGGAGCCGTCTGAGGTCAGTCCGGTACAGAGAGGCTTTCTGTCCAGCGGCCGGATTCGCTAAAAGACGGATCTTAAGATGTTTGCCTAAGGAGAAATGTTAGGAAGTTAAGAGGCTCTTGAGTGCAATTCCCTGACATTTTCTTACAATTACTTCCCTGACATTTTCTTACAATTACTTCCCTGACATTTTCTTACAATTATTACAATTACTACATACTCTCTCATGAACTTCTCTTGATTTCTTCCTTACAAACTTTTCACCTAGCAGCCATGATGTAGACAAGCATAAAAGGGGGGTTTTTGGGGGGGATTTGAGAACTTACTTTCAAGAATCCCATTTATTCATCCCTTTATTTATCCCTGTTTTTTGTTTTTTTTCTTGGGAAGCAAACTAAGAAGAAAACTTGATGCTGATTGGCCCAGAGGGTGGACAACATGTTTACTTGTTTCAGTTTATAGCAGTTTCTGTAGGTTGGACCGTTACACATGGCAGGAACAATAGAGAAAATAAGCAAATCTAGCCTTGAATATAAGTTACTTTTTATGACTATTATTTTAATTTCTTCTGCCTGCAATTATTCATAAAGGGTTTTTTTTCTGAACAAACAGGACCTGCGGGTCACGAGTACCCACGCATCACCAGTTTCCACCATCAGTGATTGCATTATGCAACTCAGTGTCATATGTGCATAAAAAGACATGCTTGTTTCTTACAATTTGGCATATTATGTTAAAGAATCTGTCATAAGACCGATAACTGTCTCTATCAATATTGTGTCAGTGGACACTAGGCATTGAAGTCATTCCCTGATCTGGTTTAATTATTGATCAGAGGCCGTCTCCATGTCATGTCAGTAACGCCACTCTGACCAGAGTTTTCCACACGTTACCTGGAAACCGTGCAGGATTACCAGATTTACTTGACTGTTATTGATTCACTGGTAACTGTGCATTTGCCACGGAGTTGGCACGTTTACCATTTCCCAACGTTGACCGCAACTTGGACACGTTTTTAAAAGCTGAGATAAATAAGGAATTCTTGCATTCCCTCATTTCCTGCTGTCCTAAAACTCAAATGAAAGAAAGATGGCAACCGCGATGCCACGTTAATCGCTTCCATGTTGAGAAAAGATGTTGGGAAAGAAGAAAAATAACGCTTCGATCGAATGTTATTAGACACATTTGAGTGAGTGTAATAGCCAGTAACACAATGGGAATAACTAATAATTCTCTACAGGACGTAATATTTTATTGGGACTGATTAGTTTGAGTGTGTGTGTGTGTTTACCATTTCCTCTCACTGCTTCCTATGGTTTTTTTAATGGAACAGTAAAGGGGCTCCTACCTATCGACAAACACACTTCCATTGCAGATCATGCAAAACATGTGCACCTAATGCATGCATGTGCTTCTACGTGGAAGAAGTTTGCACAGACGACTGGAAACACACACGCCTGTGAATGGCCTCCAATGCCAAGCCACATCTCTCTTGCAGTATATTTGGCTGGTTGACTACCCTAGACAGTGCGAGGAAGTAGAATGATCATCTTTAAAATGTGAAAACCTCCCTAAACTGGGTCAGCCAAACTTCAGTTTATCAGACGGAGAGACTGAGCGAGACGACCAGTTGTCAGCAAGACAGAAACTCATTGAGAGGATTAAAGAAGGACTGATGCAGAGGGAGGAGAAGAGACGGCCAGAAATATAGACAGACATGGAGCAAGTGTAATAGAGAAAGAGAAACAGTCGGCGTGTGTGTGACTCTCAGAGCGGGGAGTGTTACTGAGGACATTGTCCCCCCACCCCCCCTCGTCGGAGGCCGATCTGCAGGTGTCCTCCCCTCAGACACTGGGCCCTTTCTGCTCCGTCCAGCATCAGCATGCATCACATCAGCCCAGTGCGCTCACTGCCTTACTCATCACTATGCACACTCACACACCGCCGTGCACGACATCACTGGTCTGACCAAGAAGACGAGGAGACGGGAGAGTTGAGTCCAGGGATTTTGACGAGGTCGGGGATGCAGTCATACCACACGGACCACAAGGAGTCTAGTGGACAGTTTAGCTTTGTGTCTGGACATGAAGGAGAAGTATTGATGCAGGGGTGGGGGCGCTCAATGGCATGTTTTATAAGCTCAACCAATAGCCTGTTGGGGTCACGGATGATCACAGTGGTGTTGAGGATGAATCAGGCAGAGATGAAATCAGCCTGGTGCAACCTGCTGGTTCAAAACAGGAGTCTGCTACAGTCAGCTGAATGTGAGGAACAGTGGTGTGTGTGCATGTGCACGTGTATGTTGAGGTGTACGTGTTGACACAGGCCTCCTCTGTGCCATAATTCAGCACTGCTGGAGTCTCCAGTCACCCTGCTAGTGTTGAGAGCAGGTCCACCCTGCATATGTGTGCACACACACCTCCTCTACACTCCCTTTTTTGCTCCGCTCACTGACTCATACCCCAGGGGTATCCCATGATTCCTTGAGGGGGGCATTCAGCCTGTCAAATGCCACATTGGCAAGCATCAACACAGCGAGGTGTTCATTCCATTCTGTTGCACACCCACAATAATCTTGATATGTTTGTGTGCGACTCTGAAATGAGTCCCCCCTTCCAACACATCAGTTCCTACTTTATTTCAGAGGCAGAGATTTTTTTCATTGGCTTCCTTTATGGGGGTTCCCCCAGTTCCTTTTGGAAGTGGGAGTAACGGAAAAAATAAAATCCCATCAAGTTTCATTCTGAGCTTTGAAGTTGATTCGAAGGTCCCAGACCCCATGACGTTGCTGCAGGCTCTATTTTCTGAACCAAGTGAAACAGTCTCTCAGCGGTTGATGCCTCATGCTCTGCTGGTGAGGAGTTTCCCAAATTGATCACACGGCCACCACACACTTGTTTTGATGATCACACATTTGGCAATATTTGGAAACTCCCTGCAGTGTTTTGAGGTTTGAGGTTATTACAGTATTGAAATATGTAAAAATGTTATATGTGGAGGGAGTTTTTACTGGTTGTGGGGTGGTTTCACTGTGGTCAGTCTTTGCTGTATCATGAAAATGCATTTATATACCCCAGGGTGGAACAACAATTTATTTCCGGTTAATCCTAACTTGCTATTGTTACAGATCTGTGAAGTGTATATTATCTGTATTGTATTACTCGCCCATCCACCACAAAACTCTTCTCACTGCATAGTTTTCTGGAATTACATGTAATTTGGCAGCGGTTGTTTATGTGGAGTTGTCTTTTAGTTGAGCGCTGTCAAGATAAAGTATAGCGTTTTCTGTCTGCGGTCTGGTCTGGATAGTGTATGATAACACTCCTAACAGACTCATGGAACCAGGCGAGGTGAGATGCGCTCTTACGCTCCAAACGAAATCCTCTTGCATGCTTATCTGCAAACACACACACACTTACATCGAACCCTTCACGTGCCAGCGCAGACGTGCACACACTCATCACCCTCTTTCTTTTATCGCCGCACACTTTGGAGAAAGTCCTGCGTCGGTAAGATTTCTCGTCCCCGCCTCCAGCCAGACTCTGAATCCAAGTCTGGAGGAGATTTTATTTCCACATCTGATGGATGGGAATCTGTGTTGCATTGGAAATGTATTTTTATTCAATCCAAGAACATTAAACTGTTTGCAGATGGCTGCAAACACCTGAGTGGATGAACTAATAGTTGGTGCTCTGCTCTCAAACCAGATCCACAGTAAACGGGATGAACGTCTTTTTAAAGGGGAATTATGTATTTTACCTTCAGCGATCTCCATTGGCAACCAGTAGGAACTGCAGCAATTAAGTAAAAAACGTACTTATTGCCCCTTTAAATAAACTGCACTATATAAGTAAATGTAAATGTTCTGTGTGCTGGTTGTGCTGCAGTGTTGACTATCAGAGACAGTCTGTATTATAAACTCGATTGATTTTTCTGTTCTTACATGTCTGAAATAAATCCATACGAAATATTCTAGTAAAAAAATAAACAAAATAAAAGCACATACAATCAAATTCATAGTAGTAAATAAATGTGTTCCATGTCTGAAAAGGAGCAGGAAGAGGTAAACGCTTATTTACTCCTACCCCTTTTTATAAACTCCTTAATTTCTTATGAATTCAAGTCATGATGTTGTTTTTAATGCAGATATAATTAAATACAAGTGTTGCCTTTTTAATGTTACCTTATAAAGTTGCCTATTAGAGCAATTATGATTCAGACAAAAACATCATATCGATCCTACAACAACGTGCAGTTCCTCACCTGCAGTCTGCCGTTTCTCTACAGAGGACTCCTCCATGGCTCTGAAGGTGGCCTCCTACATCCTGATTGGAGTCGGGGCTTTCTCCATGCTCATGGGCTTCCTGGGCTGCTTGGGGGCCATTTATGAGATCCGCTGTCTGCTGGGCCTGGTGAGTTACCTTGGGCTGTGTGCACGTACAGTATGTGTATGTCACATAGGTGTATGTGAGGCTTGTAGCGGCCATTTTTGTGCAGAACTTTGCTGAGTATTGCAGGGATGGTATAAGGATTTATATATGTGGACATTATAGAGAAACAATGTGACTTAAAGGATTACGTTAGCTTTGTGTTTCTCAGTATTTTCTGCACTACAGTGTCTTCAGAGATGATGAAATAAAAAGCTGTCACCCTGTCCAGTAAACATTCACGTTGCAGTAAGTGGTGGTAGAAAAATCTGTTGAGGTTGAGGTTTGCCCCTAGTGTTTCTACCGGTTGAGCCAGAATGGCCAAAGGCGAACGATCTTTGGTTGCCATGCAGAAGTATTTACGTTCTGCAGGCTTGAAGTCAGGCAGGTTGTCATTAGTCACAAAATTGCTGAAAACCCGGTGGGTAGCGCTGCTTTACGAGCAGCAGTCCTGTTTGTTTACGTGAGTGGAGGGAAGTGAGACGAGTGCAGCTCCTAGTCTCCGATAAACGAAAGACAACAGAACAAAGATGAAAAAGAGATTGTTTAAAGTCACAACTTAAATGAAAAATCACTCTTTTTTTTATCTAACTGCTTTCCCATTGGTTTACATCATCAGCCGCTTTTTAATGATCCTGCCCCAGCATCCTGTTTCAACAGGAAATACATCAAATTAGAGAAGCAAGATGCTCAAAATGTGCTGTTTTATTGTGACTTTAATAAAGAGGGTGTCCTCCGTCCTATGGATTGGTTAGAAAAAGTCAAACATTGAGCAGGAAACGATCGTCTGCAAGCTTTGTTGCACAACTGTGATTGCCAGGAGTGGAAAGACCAGTGACCTATTCTACCACCTGAAGACTCAACATGTGCATGAATACGGATATTGAGTGTTTTATCAAAAAGTTCCAAACAAAAAATAATCTTGAGTACTGAATTGTGTTACCTGCCCTAAAGTTAACAAAACTAACAAAACGGTGTAGATATAATCCTTCTCCCAGAGTTCTTTTAAAATGACATGACCAGAAAAACGGCTGTATATGTTGATAAAATTCCACCACTAGCACTAAGGTATTAGCTTGTACCATAGCGTAGTACATAAATCCTGACCACATGGGTTGAACTACTAATATTTTACTGGTTTTAATGGTTAGAACAGCCAGTGAAGTATCCATCTGCTGTCATGTAATGTTTGATGAGTTCATGGTCTCTTTGTAATCCTTCCTCCGTTCTCCTCAGTACTTCACCTGCCTCCTGTTGATCCTCATCGCTCAGGTGGCAGCCGGTGCTCTCATCTACTTCCAGAAAGACAAGGTGAGCGATGTCACTTCCTCTCAGTTTCCCCCTCCGCTGTCTCTCCATGTTTTCCTAACCTCCGCTAGTCTCCACTTTGTGTTTCTCACCTGTGTGCATCAACAGATGAGTTGAACAATCGGAATTCGGCGGTTTTCGACACACCTCGCATGCACCTCTGCTCTGACGGTGTTGTGATCACGCCCAGTATGTGTCAAAACATGCCATCAGAATCAAAAGGAGTGAACTATGCGACTGTAGCATGAAAACAACTTGATCTGCAGGGAACCGAAAGTAACTGTGTTGTCCCCCGATGGTTTCCACAACAGGACGAGATAGGGCTGTGGGGACATGATCAGCAACCTGAAAATAAAACACAAGTGTCAGCATTTGGTGCTACAGCGCCCCCTGGCTTGCAGTCTGAAGCATTTTCCAGATAAACTGTGTCAAGGTGGCAGCAGCTCAGCTGGACAGCAGACAGTTGCAAACACATACACACACCTCCACAAACACAGCACACTCAATACACTTATCTGATTGGCTTAAGCGAAAGCCAGGGGTGCAGAGAGCAAGTATTTTATTGAGATGTGGACTGGAAGTGGCCCCGGCTGAGACGAACAGGAGCCCTGACTGTCTCCTCAGGGAGCCACGTAAAGCATCCGCCTGGGATCCTGCTGTAAAAAGCAGGAATTCAGTTTTCCAGAGTGCAGATCTTTCTGCTTATTTTATCTGAACCTTTGTTGGAGGCTCTTTGAGGCCAAAGCAGCCACTCTGCCAAATGGAGTTTCAAGACTTGATCCCCCCCACCCCACTGCTCTTTGAGCTCCGATTTGCTTTTTCAGCATGTTGAACTGTGTTCACTGGAGACCCTGAGTGTCCCAACAGCCATGTATGCCCCAGGGCTTAGAGGAAATGTTTGAGCAACCATCAAACAGATTTCCTGCATCTGGTCGTCAGCGTTGCACACGGAACCGGTTAGGAAGCCGTAAAACACAGCCTCGTTTCGCTGCGTCGCTAAAAAAACAGCTGTAATTAGGACTGCAAGCACCGAGGCTGGATCCAAAAAAGTTTCTTAAGCCTTTTCACATTTAGTTTGTCCAGGTATGGGTAGACTAGACTCACTTGTCTCCTTTTTTTTTTAATTTGCATCAGAAGACATTTATCGACCCCTCACCCCCTCTCTGTTTCAGTTGAATGATGAGATGTCCAAGATTGTAACCCAGGTCCTGAGCAAGTACCCTGGCAACAACACCACCACAGAGCAGGCCTGGGACTTCATCCAGCGGACAGTAAGTGGGAAGCACAGTGAGAACTTTGGAATAAGTGATCAAGGTTTCACCGACATGAAGTAATCCTAGTCTTCAACTGAGATGTTCCTATGACCAGAAAGTCATAATAAATGATTTCCAATAGTTACAAATGCAGACATCCAAGTTTGATTTAAAGTGTGACATTCATAGTTTGCCACAAAAGTGATTTGGAATCACATCCAAAACTGTGTGTAAGGTGTTTAATTACTTGACCATTTAAAAGATTTAAGTCATTGGAAGCGGGTATTAGCATGTTAGCATGTTAGCATTAAGCCGTGTTCACATTTTAGTGCAAGAAGGATTTAGCACTCTCCTCAACCATCGAGTTGTATGGAAACAAACTGTCCCGTGAGTCGTGTGCAGGCCCAAGTGGCATGCATCCCGCTGAGATCAAAGTGCAATGTATTTGAACTTTGAAGCAGCAGGCGGTTGTAGTTCACCTACGATCGTGTAGTAGTCCTGTCATGGTTTAGTGTTGGACACTGATCCCGTGTCTGCTGCTGCTTCTGGTTTCCCCCGTGGTCTGATGCCTTCGCTGATATGTAGTACACAATTACCCCAATTACTGAGAGTTATCAGCTTGAGGCAGTATATAGATCACAACGTTTTACATGGTTCAAAGTAACGTGATTTCTCTAATAACCTCGTTTACGTGGATTCATTTAATAATCGGTCTGCCGCTCCACTGCCAACTGCTCCATGGTGTTGATTTGTAAATACAACATCCGGGTTGCTGCATGTGGTGACCTTTTCACCTGCAAAAATCTGACTACGGTGTTTACATGCCTTAATAAACTGAATAATTGAGCAGAAATCCAGGGTGTTAACCAGGTTATGACGTTACTGCCATTAAGAGAATCAGATAATGATGACAGTTTCAAACAGAGTATTTCTTTAATCGGGTTAAGATTGAATTATTAGTGTGCATGTAAACATACTCTGTGTGTGTGACCGTTAAGTGTGTGTGCGTGTGTGTGTCTTGGCGGTCTGTGGTGATCTGGCAGATCAGATCAGAAAACCGAGGAGGAGGATTCCTGCCAAGCTCTTAATCTCCCATCTGTCAGGAAAATGCAGAAGCCAAGGTCCATTCTTTCCCAGCTTTCAAAGTCAACACGTCGACAAAAGCCGTAATATTTGACAATGAATTCTCATTCCTGCCTGGACAGCCGCTCAACGTGAATACCCTTGGAAAGCAGTTTTTCATGGGCCGTTAACCCGACAGCCGCTTTATTTTCATCGTATGTGTGATCTTGTCCTTTGAAGCTCTACCCGCTTTTTTATTTTCAATAAGCTGATAATCATTTTATTCTCCCCTTCCTCCCCTGAAGATGGAGTGCTGCGGCTGGACAGGGCGTCTGGACTGGAGTGATAACATGGTCATCATCAACAGCTCCCAGCTGCTGTTCCCCTGCTCCTGCCAGAACATCTCTCTCTCCACCGGCAACTTCTCTGACAGCGGCTTCTGCGAGGCCCAGACGCCCGACTGGCCCGTTTACGACATGGTAAACACTTTTTTTTTTTTTTCTACGCCGTCACAGCTTCACGTTTATTGTGTCTGTCTGTCAAACATGACATAAACATGATATCTCAGAGACCAGTGGTTTGATTTTGATTTTTAATTTTGGCACTGTTAAAATTATACTGATTGGTCTGATGGGGGCGCTATAATTAAAGGTGAAAATTTCAAACTTTGAAAGGCTTTAACTCCTACAACATCAGTCTGATTTAAGTTTCCTTGAATGAATGACAGCGATTGGCCTGAAGATGGTGCTATTTTAAACTCAAACGCTCAAATCTCAGGCACCACTGGTCTGATTTTGATGAAACTTGGAGGAATGACGCATCTTCACACTGTTCCACTGTTTAAAGACATTGGACTGATGGAGGCGATGTAGTTAAAGGTAAAAATGTCAAAGTGTGAAAGGTCCTAACTGCTATGACCTCAGTTCAATTGACACAAACTTGACACACAAATCCAGTTATCTTTACAAATCACACTGATTGGCCTGATGGAAGCGAACGCAGCAGCAAGACTCATCCTTTCCACAAGTTGAGTCAAAATTCGATCAGCGGTGTCTGAGATATGATGCGTGACAGCAACAAATGACCATTCTCTATACTACACAAGCAGTCTGGTCTTTCACCTCATCCATCATTTGTTCTGATTAACAAATTCTTCTGAGGTTGCATGCGGAGGGTAACTTGTTATCCTCCTCCAACCAGTTGAACGAGTCCAACCACAAACTGCTAATCATGAATCATGTCGTCCTGTGTTCACTCAGGGTTGCTCTGCCAGCGTGGAGAGCTGGCTCCTCACCAACGTCGGAGTCGTCCTGGGCATCTGCCTGGCTGTGGCTGTGATTGAGGTACAACAACCCCATCCATCGTAAATACAGTAGTCTGTTGTCGAGGGGTGAATTATATTTCGCCTTTTGTGTCACCAAATCGTTTGCTGCCTGAAGCAGAAGCAAATTAATTGGCTTATTTTTCTGTTGGATGAGCAAGAGGATGAGGGCAGCTAGCTAATGCTTATAGCATTTCCAAGGTTGAGGTTCTGTTTTTTGGGTTAATTTCACTTCAAGACATGAACTAATTTCTGTGTTTTAAGCAACAAGCTTCAAGGAATTAACCTTACCTGTCTTGATATATGGATGAGGATGGAGCCCAGGAGTTGCTGCTGGAAAATAAAAATGTGTATTTCATTTTGATTAACTGGGGTGCACAAGGTGTATATCACTCCCTGGATTTATTTCCTTCAATTGGTACATTTCCGTTATTTTGCATGCACAGTTTCCTAACAAAATAGCACGTGTCCATAGATTCATAAAATGTGCACAATTTAGCTCCTGCAGCAAGTTAGCTCCTGCAGCTGATTTCACTCACTTGCCATAGTTGAATTTACTTGATTGCATTGATTGATTTAGTTTAAATACCCTGATATAAAGATATATTTAGTTGAATGAGGCTTTTGAAAAGGTATAATGGCTTTTGACTGGAGGTATGTTATGGAGTGTCGCTCAGCAAGCGCCCCAACACTAAGGCTGGTGTGGCTGCTCTGGCTCTAACTTCTTATTTATTATTATTTATTATCTAACTTATTATGTGTGCAAGTTTCATATCTATTTGCACTTTTTCTGCACAAGTTAATACTTTGCTACCAGGAAATACAATTTCCCCTGCAGCACGGTCACTCCAGGGCTCCGTAGACTGGAGTCTAAACAGTAAAAAAGGGTAAAAAGTGTTTGACCCGTTTTCTGCTTTCCTTCACAGCTGCTGGGCATGATCCTGTCCATCTGCCTGTGCAGGAGCGTGCACACCGAGGACTACACCAAAGTGCCAAAGTACTAAAGCTCAGTGGAGGAAGTTACACTCACATTCTTGAACTGCAGATACACAGAAAGAGGAAGAGGAAGTAAAAAAAATAGTGCAGTTTTTCTACCCTGTGTTTGGTGAAACATTTTGTCCAAATGTAAAAAAAATGTTTGTTTTCTTTATATTTTGTTGGATTGTTGGATTGTTGGATTCAGGCACTTCCTCCATCTTATTTTTTGTCTGTCCATGTTTCCTTGGAGCACTTTAGAGACTTTAGTTTAGAGCTTTTGGATCAGAGGGTGATGCTGAAAATGTCTGTGTAAAAATTGGTTCAGAGGAACATTAGAAAAGTCTTGGAAAAATGAGTTGAGAAAGTGAATGGATGGACGGAGGGAGAGGTTAAAGTGTTAGGTTCATGGTCCCTCTCTGTACGGTAAAGATTGCATGGTAGTGATGCTGGTACGCATTGATTTAAACTTTACTTTCCCAGAAAGCACTAAAGAGGAATTGTGTTTTTCATCCACGAGTGACAGAAGCGGAGTCGAGACTCTGTTTGACAAATGAATCGGGCAACTGGAAAATCCACGGTGTTTTTTATTTTCTGTGCACCAGCGTTTTGAGTTGTTGTGAATTATGTTTTTAGTATTGTATATAATTTTAGTCATTATTTGTGTGACTTTGAATCCAAAATACACAGCATCGCCAGTCGCTTCTTGAATTTTTAAACGTTCTTTTTCATGTATTCTTAATTTTGAATCGTCATGATTTTTTTTTTTTTTGCAAATAATTTTGTTTAAGTAATAAGTAATAATGAGATACTAAAGAGGACCATTTATTATACCCAGTTTACAATTGTCTTTGACGACAAGCAAAATGCTTTATCATGAACTGTTATTCTCATCAGGCATGTGAATTATTCAA
>CABFOQ010008595.1:14551-29975 GCA_900660455.1 Gephyroberyx darwinii
CTTTTTTTTTTTTTTTTTTTTTTGAAGATCGCTTTAATTTGATGTTCAAGCCAATTTTCAACCCAAAAAGACAAAAGTTTGAGAAGTGAATATTTCTTGTCACAATAGTTTAAATCAGGGATGTGTAAACGTTTAGGGAAAACTGAACAGATTTTAAAGGTTTTTTTAGGGGAAGAAATTCATCTTGGCAATGAAATTTGTTTATACAGTAAATCATTTGGAAAACATTTATGTACATTTTTAACTTTCAGTGAAGGTCTTTCTTGTTTTTATAATGTACAAAATATTATCATCCTGTTTCCTTTTTTATGTACAGTCTGTATGAAAACCACCATTAACCTTCAAACAGTTTCTAAAACTAGTGTAGGACTATTAAAACTGGATGAGCTCCTGTCAGCGAGCTGGAGGAGTTGATGGTTACTCACCACATTCATGGTTTCATTTTGCCAATAAACTGGTCACCGTATTTTGTTCTTATTGAAATCCAATAGATATCAGTCTGTAATACTGTATATTACATTTAGAGTTATTTAGAGAATTATATCCAAGTGAGATGAGATGTGTGAACAAGTCTTTCCATCATAACTCCCCCCTCCAGGGAGGTCAGGGGCAGCACTGGAGCTGATAGGAAGTCATGCTACGTTCATGTCATATTCAGATTTGGTGTAAAAACGAGCTGCCGACTGGGAAAAACGGTCATGTCAGTATTAACACACCTGGTGTTTTAAAAGTAGGTATGCAACTTTTAATAATGAAAAATAATTCAACATTTGATTGATATTAAACATTTAAGCATTTATCAATACTACACTACATCTAGAATAATATATTTAAAAATGTACCGTACTTTTGAGGGGCTGTATGTTTTACCAAATCATCTGAATGTAAAAGGTGATGTACAAAAAATGTATATATTTTTAAGTTTTCCAAGTTTTTTTCCAAGTTAGTTAAAATCTGGGCTAAAGTCTACGTTCTACAATATGCCTCATATGACATACAGCCCCTAATATAATGCACATCAAAATATAGCACCACAAGTAAGCACATAGTATTTGATTTTTTAATACAAACAACCATCCCTGTTCATATTTAATTTTCTTCCTAATCGGATACGTATGAGCTCACACTGGGTCCAAACACAGCACAGAGATGATCTTCTGAGCAGATTTACAGAAAGGCATGGAGAGAAAAGTATCAGATGTAGAGTAACACAAAACTAAAAGCAGAAGCTGAATCACTGTTGTTGGCGGGGCTGAGAGAGAGAGGCAGGTTGCTGATTGTGGTGGTATTCTGCACCACATCCACCAGGGAGAGCTAGAGGTCTTAGCTGAAATGTCTTAGCACCTCACTGTGGATTATTGTTTCCCAGTATGCAGGCAACAGATGTAAATCAATTTATCAGTAACCTTTTGTGTTACAAGCATTAAATTCAGCTGTGAATGATTCAGGTGTGACTTGGTTTAAACTTGTTAGTCACACCCCACGGTGTTTTTGACTATCTTCACTGTAGTGGAGCGGTCCCGTTTCCCAACACAAGGCCTAGTGGAGCCGCTCAACAAGTCACTGGTTGGTGTGTGAGTGTATCCAAGTGGGAGACATATTTGTGTAGGTTTACATGCTACACATGCACACACGTACATGTGTGTGTGCAGTGATGTAGTGGCATACAAAAGGTAAACACACACACACACACACACACCACCCCTATACACCGATCAGCCACAACATTAAAACAACTGACAGGTGAAGTGAATAACATTGATTATCTCATTACAATGGCACCTGTCAAGGGGTTGATATATTGGGAAGCAAGTGAACAGTCAGTTCTTGAAGTTGATGTGTTGATGCTTTGGGTAATGTTCTGCTAGGAAACCTTGGGTCCTGGCATTCATGTGGATTTTACTTTGATACGTACCACCTAACTAAACATTGTTGCAGTACACCCCTTCATGGCAATGGTATTCACTGATGGCAGTGGCCTCCTTCAGCAGGACAATGCGCACTGCCACACTGCAAAAAATGTTCAGGAATGGTTTGAGGAACATAACAAAGAGTTCAAGGTGTTGACTTGGCCTCCAAATTCCCCTCATCTCAATCCGATCGAGCATCTGTGGGATGTGCTGGAAAAACAAGTCCGATCCATGGAGGCCCCACCGCGCAACTTACAGGACTTAAAGGGTAATTCCAGTATTTTTAAACCTGGGCTCTATTTGTACATATTAGTCATTTAGACCCCAAAATAGGTACAAAAAGTTTTGGAATTGCTCCAGCAGGTCGCCTCAGCTGGCAGTTGCGAAACGGGCTGCAATGGCTGCAATGTAATTGGCAGGGGCAAGTGCACTGATCAAAGTACATCCACTAAAAGTCTTTGTTTTTGCCACTGACAGACTCAGATTGTTATTGGAAGTGTCTGACAACATTACGGAAAGGATCCCTACAGAGATAGACCTTTGTTGAACCAGAAACAGACGTCTTGCTCAAGGAGAAGTCTCTCTCTGAAATCTGAAAGAGTTGTTGCAGGTTAGACAAAGGTTTCTGTACAACAAAGCTCTTGTCTTTTTAATATATATTAATAAGCATCACCTTCTCTGACTGAACTACTGCCCAGATCTCCAGATGCGTCTTCATGTCATGTATTATCCATGTGCACATCTAGTGATGTCCAGTAAAATAGTGGACAAACAACTAAAACTTGCCAGGTGCAGACTCAGAAAACTAGTACATGATGAAGGAAAAGAGAGTCTGACAGAGTTGTTGGTCCTCATTCAAAAAACAGTGAGGAGGTAAAGAGTACAACTTTCTTTTCGTTTATTATCACTTATTTACAGCACACAGCCAAAACCTTCCTGTTTTGCCTGAAAGCAAATTGACAACATCTCTGAGTTGACTATGTAATATGAAGCCATGGAGGGAATCGTGCTTGGTTGGGGGTTTTTTTTGTTTGAATGTTTTGTTGTTTTTGAAATGAAACTCCTTTCTCTCTCACACAACCCTGAAACTGTCTCAGTTGTCCGAGGAAATTCAGCTCACGGTACGAACACAGAAACATCCTCGGCCGCGGACGTGAGGAACAACAGCTGACAGGAAACAGGCAAGACATGTTGTGTGACATATGTGTGTGTGAGTGCGTGTGTGTGTGTGCATAGTGCAAGCCACACAGAGCCAGGCATGCGCACACACACACACACCACAATCCAGATCAGTGAGATCATCATCAGCCATGTAAAGCATAATGTAATTTCACCTCACAATGAGGGGTGATGAATGCACAGAGAGGAAGTCATTAGTAATATGGATGGGAAGCTGGTGGTCGCCATGTCCTCCCTAAAGGGGGGGGGGGGTACAGCCTTTCTGTCTCATTGATGATATCCTGGTTGAAAACATCTCAACCAGCAGCTTCAATCGAGATCTTAATGTCTGAAATCTCAAGTCCGGCGTTTCTTCACTCTATTTCTCCTCAGTCCCATTATAAAACTCTCCAAATAACCAAGGCCACCCACAGTTTGGCTTCAGATGGCTTGGCTTTTAATTCATTTTTAATCAACTTTTCTTTGAATGTCAGTTTCGGAGGCTGGCTTGAGGCCAAACATGAAAGTACGTACGCAACGTTTCCTCGTGAGTCAGACGGTTGTCCCAGACTTTCCTTTTTTTCCTTTGCCACTTTGCAACCACTACATGTTTCAATAGAAGAGGAATGTGAAGAGGAACAAAGACATCAGCTGCTTGTTATGAACTAAATTTCACCCAAAGATAAAACAGATAATAAAAGATTTAAAGGCCTTCGTTGGATTTATCTTAGCTGAAGTTGGGGAAAAGCTTGCCTGGATCAAAAAATAAATATAAATCTGTACCTGCCGCTTACACTCGTTGAAGCGTCTCTGCTACATCAGTCTTCCTGTCCTTTGGTGTTTAGGCTTCCGGTTTCTCCTGTATGGCAACAGGACGGCTAATGTAGCATGGAGGACCTCACTTGGAGGTATTAACATAGCTGTCAACATCCCCGGGGTCTCCTGGATGTTCCTCCCAACAGCAGGCAGCATGCATGTTATTCTCTGAGACCCAGGAATCCTCCTCCTCCTCATTTACAGTAGCAGGGTTCGATCTTGAGGCACTGGAGTGCAATATCGCAAGTGCTGGAGGGTTGAATTAAGAAGCATCATCATGTTGTGACGGCTAACGAGGGGATTGATTCTGCGTGACACCGAGGGTTTGGGTTTAGCGTGTTTTTCGTTGAAAGCGTCCTCGGTCTCCATCCTCGTTTTTTCAGCTAATACTTTGTTCTGTGCGTTTCTCTCTCTTTACCCCGAGCTTCACTGAGCAGTCGAGCGTTTACCTCCCTCGCCTCCATCATCTTGCTACGTCGCATCAATGCTGACAGTGAATTTATCCATTCACCGCGGGGCCTGGGGGACCTGGGTGCACTTTCACAGTTTTGATGGCAATCAAGTGCAGTTCCTGGAGTTTGCTTATGTTTGATTTCTTGGATAGTGCAATTTGATTTTTGCTGCAAGTATCCTACGAACCAACAGTATCTGTATCTGGTCATTTTGTACGGCCTTTTGCTGTCGCATGGTATTTAAACCAGGGCAAATACCAAGTACCAAGTGTTTAGCTGCCCTGGTGTGGCATGTGAGAAGAGAGACAAACTCATTGGAAACTTTTAAGATTAAGATTAAGATTAAGATTAAGATTTTTAAGATTAAGATTCCTTTATTGTCACATACATTTTTCATGCAATGAAACTAATCTTCTGCACATCCCTGACTAGATACACACACATATATCACCCCACACACATGCACATGCATTTTTTTCTTGAGTCTTACTTAATGATTATATATTATAAAATGTCTTTATTAATATAGCACCTTTCATACATGACGTGAAGCAGATGCAAAACATAATGAATATACATACAATGGAAAACAACAAAACCAAGGAGGGAAAAAAAGGAAATTCAGTAAATTGGTCCATTTTGGCTAGTAAGTTTGTTTATTCTGTCCACCGTTTTGGCAGCTGAGCAGATATTTTCTATTAAATAAAATCATATTGGGCTGGTGAAAGGGACCCGGGCTCTGTGACTGGTAGATGAAAAGTTTCCTTCCTTGCTGACAGACCAAAGAGCTTGAGCCCCGTTCAGAGCAGCAGGCTTGGAGGACCTCAGCCCTGTATCTGGTTTGTATTACAGCAGAGCAGACTGAGTGTGTGCTGTTATTGGTCGACACGCTCCCTCTTGCCAAAGTGTGTGTGTGTGTGTGTGTGTGTGTGTGAAGGGGTAACTTGATTCCCCATGCTTTATCCTACTTGACAAGGTGAGGGCCTACAAGGTAACTTCATGTTACTCGTCATTCTGTTTTCTCCCTAATTCATTTAGGAAGTGCTGCAATTTAGCCTCAACCAAATCACTCAGTGTAAGAGGAGTAAGATCTCATATCATTAGAGCATGGTTACCTTAATGAACTAATGTCAAGGTATCAAAGACTGACCATCCTTGACAACTGAATCAACCAAGGGCTCTAGAAGCTGCTTGGTGATGTTGGTGCTACTGAAGAAGATGTTACGTCAAGGAGACTAGAGGCCACGGTGTACTGGCCATGGAAATTAATCCTGGCTGGTTCATCTGGAAATTTTCAGAAGAAAACGATGCAGAAAAAACTACTTGAGGAAAAGTCTCCTTTCCTTTTCTGGTTCACTGTTTCCGTCTCCATGCTAACATCGCGTGGTCAACTCTTCAACATGAATCGTTTGGAGACTCAGCTTGCTGAGGTTGTTGGAGGATTTCTGAGCCTTTACGACCGATCAAACGGTTTCTCAATCCTCCGATGCCCTCAGACATCTTCGTTACTCTTTCACCACAGTAATTGTTGTTGTTTGTCAGTTAGGCGAGGTTACAGTTGCCCTTTCATGTGCCCCATCTGGCGTGGAATGTAAATAAAGGAGCATTACAAAACCACAGCAAGTAGACACTAATTTGTGTGCAGCACTGCGTAGGACTTCATTCTTAGTGCACCGCCACTTTAACAAGACAGGGCGTGGTGGTAGTCTGACCCCGCCTCTACACAGCAAGCCACTATGCTGACTGATTGTGGGCGGGGCCAACTCGGATTGCATCTGTGTAGCGGTCTGCGGGTACAACGTTTTGGACAGGCAAGTCGTGTTTTTCGCTGCTTCAGTATTGTCTTTCATAACATTATATTGTTTTGATGTGTTAACATAGTTTGCTAGCAAGTGCTAATTAGGTAGCATTCATCGAAAAAATAAACCAAAAAAACTCAATAAATAGACTTCAGATCTTCCCAACGACGACTGTTCTCCAAGCATCATTTTTGAGATGTTTCTTCCTGTAGTCTTTCAAATAAAATTTGTAGAGAACTGGGCTGGAATCAACTTCTGGCCAGGCAGAACTAGTGTTGGTGAAACTAAATCACACCAGGAGGGTACAAGAAAGTGCAGAAATCTGATTGGCCGTTGACAACTTTTCTCGGCTGACAAGCTTGTTGACCATCCACACGAGTTTCCCTGGTCGCTCAGCTCTACGGGAATAAATAGCCTTGTGGTGACTTGTTGATGGTGTTACTCAGTGTGAATGCAGGCTTCAGTAGATACAACAGGAACTTCAACATCTTCACCGTCTTCTCTCCTGCATCGTTTGCTTCTGATTTCATTGTCTGTGTCGGTGGGCTTCCTGTTCTGATAGCAGACAGTGAGTGAAGACGGTTGCAGACAGACACCAGAGCAGCCCAGTCCATTACTGACTCATTCTGGTGACTTCTGGTTGATCGGGGATAAAGCCATTAACAAGTTGATGGATCCATGGGACACGCTGAGCTGACAGTGCCAGCCAGGAGTCTTTAGCGAAACACTCCCAATGTGGCCTCATTTGTCCACTCCCAATGGCTTCTGCATCTCTAAGCCGTGTAGCACAGTGTCTTCAGCTCCCCGGGGGGTGGTGGTGGTGAGCAATTTTATGTCCATTAGCTTTTTAAACGACTAAATCTAAATAGCATCTAGGATAAAATTAGGCTTTAGTTTATGAAAATTAAAGCGTTATCTTGTACATGTGGACATGTGGTGCATATTTCTGATATTTTTGCTGTTCATGGATTGTTTAAATATGTAATAATGTATCTACTGCTTGGTTTAAAACACAACAACACAACAACACACAGCCAGAACGACCCTGGGTGACATGAGAGATAAAGCAGAGACGCCACGTTGAACAGTCGTCTAGCGCTCAGTGGAACATTTTAAGGCTGAGTCATTATGGATATGAATTAAAAATACAGCCTAGGATAATAGCAAGGTTATGTTGCGTAACTCCATCAACATGCCCCTATGGAGAATTACTTTCCACTGCTGTTTCACTGAACTCTGCCCAAGACCCAGGAGTTGTTTTTTGAACAACTTTTTGAACGCTTTCAATCACAGCAGCCCACATGGAACTAAATCAACCCCCTGCTTGTGCCGAGCCCCAGTCAGCGACCTTTGCTTTCCCAAAGTCCTTCATGCTTGCAGCTCCTCCAGAGGCCTGTCGGGGTTCATACATCAGACGCCTGCAGCGGGGGATCGCTGTGCCCATCACCAGTGACAGGGGAACACGCTGAGGTAATGGACAGCGACAGGGCACTCACTATCTTAGCACGCACCCCTGCACAATTTGCCATGCACAACCCATCGCTCTGCAACCCAGAAGGGAGAAGGAATTTTCATCTCCAAAATGTCTTTCTTCAGAGGACGGGACACAGCAAGCATCTCAATTTGATTTGAGATAGACATGCTGTCAGGTGATGAGGTTCGGTGGTGAAGTGAGAAGATGACGGAGTTGTTTGTACTCTGTTTTTTTTGTTGTTTTTTCAGACGTCTGTGGATGGGTTCAAATGTCTGATTTAATTTTGTGCAGTCTGATTTTGGTGTAAACAAACACTTGGTTGCCTTTTTTGTTTTACTTTTCAGACAAGTCATCCCTGCCATAGACACACACACACACACACACACACACACACACTAATAACACACATAGTGTTTGGTTGCTGCTTCAAAGGAAAGTAGCTTGCTTGAAAGACTTGTGCAGGTATAAAGGTAACTGTAAGAGAGGGTTCGGGTTAGAGATCGATACCCAGAGTGATGCTGACCAAAGGGGCTTTGAAGAAAATCATTTCCATACCCTGTATGTCTGCATGTCAGCCAGACTGTTTGATTATGGCCACTACCAAAGGGTTTGGTGCTATTTGGGTATTTACAGGTTTATTTTAAATGTTTGTCATATAGCTGATATCGGAAACAGAAATAGGATGTAATTGTGAAGACACACACTTTCCCCTCACTGAAAATAAATAGTACATCATTCATGGGAATTACATGTTTACTTGTTTAGCATTGCTTTAAAAGTTGCATATTATTTAGTTTTCATGATTTTGTTTTCAAATATACAAACTTCATGATGTTTTGTAAATTATAGTTTAGCTAAAATCACAATTTGTCGTCGTACCTAAATGACGTATGAAACCAAACACTTTAGTCGCGTCACATACTCCTTACATGCAAAATCTCCCAGTACTTTGGTGTGGTGGGAAGCAACCTGGAACTCTTTTGGGGAACAAAATAAGGTTCCTGCTGAAAAAAGTACCCAAAAGGTTTCAGGTTCCTTTGCCTCCTCATCCAAACCAATGCAAACTGACAACAAAATACATTTCATGGAGACAGAGGCTGCATTTCACTGATTTAGAGTTAGAGTAAATATTTTTTTCTCCGAAGAGGGTCGAGTAGTTCACTATACTAATGCTACCTTGGTACTTTTGGAGTTCCACGCTGTGGTGAATCCCAGTGATGTGTTGTGGCTCCCTGCTGTGACTGGTTTTCTCACCCACTGGGAGACCGGCAGGTCTGCTGCATTATTTAACATCTCCCTCCAGTCACCGCGGCTAAACCAGCGCAGCTCCACTTTCTGACTGGGAACCTCCTTCCTGACCGAGGAGAGACTGTTCATCTGCGCTGGGAAAAGAAGAGGAGGGAAAGCTAATGTTCTTTTCAAACGTCTTCTGGTTTGCCGCTTTTATCGCTGTCAGGTGGACCACCCACGGAGAAGGAGGTGTGCCTTCATCACCGTTCCTGATTGGGTTGAATGGACGGGAGCCTCCCTGGTGTCTTCAACAGACTCGACCAGATGGTGCTCTTCTGTCAAGAGGGAACAGAGGTGTACTATTCAGCGTTTGCTTTCTTTTTCTACCAGTATCCTCGTAGAAAGTACAGTACATTGTGTTCCAGACAAGCCAGTCTCTGCTAAACGTCATGGTGAGACTAGTTAGTTTGACACTGAAGCTGTTTGTAGCTGCAACGTGGAGACTGAAGGGACATCTTAGCTAGCACAGTGTAAAGTTACCAAACCATTGTCACAGACGGCAACGTTTTCAGCTTCTGTGGCAATAATGTGCGAGCCAAATCAATTTCTTAATTTAATATATGTTAATATTTAGTTATCTAGTTCATATTAGCTAACTGGTACAATAGGGAGCCGAAGCGGAAGTTAACCAAGACCGCCCACAGGTTGACTAGCCACTAGGTGGCTAAGTTAGTTTCCCTGGACAAGAGGGGACACGTCTTATAACTAAAACAACTTGGTTCAGGTCAAGTTAAGGTTCGGGTCCTGGTTAAAATGAAAACTCGCTCTCATGAGTTGGGAATTGAACCCGGGGCGTCGGAGTTGAAGGTACCTCCACACCCTTACTTTCCACTGCGCTGTTTCAACGTCAGACATACTTCCTGTTTCTAGTCGTGTCTAATCCATGTAATCCTTTCTGGTAGGGAAATATATTTCTCTCACGTTTTTGCATTTTAAGACATCTTGCTGATTTCACAAAAAGGTTGTCTACACCAGAACGTCATGTGTTTAACTAACTGACGTCTATTTCTGGATATTGAGGATGCTGCACCTTCCTGTCCTAGGATGCATTTTTACATTTAAAGCAGCAGCTTTGGTTGTTGGAGCGGATCGCCCTTCAATGACATGTCATGAGAGCAGGCTGGATGATACCTAGCAGAACTGTAACAGAAAAGGCAGATTGCACCTTTAAATAGAGATGTGTCAAAGTGTTAAAATGAGTCTGTATTATTATTACGTATCCACAGTGAGTATTCTGTATTCTGTGAGCATGGGTGTCTATTGAAGCATGTCTGCGTGTGCATGTACAGTATGTGTGTGTGTGTGCGTGCATGTGTCTTTCAGCTGTATGCAAGACTGAGTCAGTGTTTCCACGATAACCTCAACCTTATTCAGAGGCCAGAGAGAGAAAAATCCTCCCTGTCAGCCAGCAACACATAATGAGACACCACTGACAGCCACACTCATCCTCACAGGCTGTGTGTGTGTGTGTGTGTGTGTACTTCTGTTTCTATCCTTATCAGGACCAAACCTCACATGGGTAGAAAGACAAGGAAAATCCACCAAAGTGAGAACATTTTGGCGGTCCTCGCATCTTTAAAGGGTTTAGTTTGGGTTTAGGTTAAAGGGTAAAGGGTAATGGTTGAAGGGTAGAGTAGAGGTTTTTGCTCATTTCTTGCATTACCTCACTGTAGATTGTTTTCCAGCTTATATCACATTATGAGATATGTGGTATTGATCCTTTAATATAGTTGAGTTATTCCCAGTGAAGTTTGGTTTCTATGTTGGCTTGACTGGGTTGTGATTGACAGGAGGCGGGTCCTAAGGTAACCACAGAAAATGTCAGCTATGTTGGGTATCTCGCCTCTTCTTGTTTACAACTGGAAACCGGAAGTACGATGCTCCCTACTGTCTGTGTCTCGGATCTCACGATGTTCCCGCATGTGTACAAGTATGAAACGGTGAACCAAACTTCTGTCAAAGTGTAAAAGTTTCTAGCCTGATGTGATTGTTGGCTCCTCATTAATAATGATGTATCACCTATACCGACTGAATTAGCCACCTCAGGAATTGTTTTATGTTTATAATATCTTTTGTTTTTTTGGCTTTATGTTGCCTTTATTTGACAGTCAGTGGAGAAAGACAGGAAAGATCAGGTGAGAGAGGAGGGATGACATGTGACATAGGTCCCGGGCCGGATTCGCCCATGTTTATGATTTATTTAATCATGATGTATTCATGTAAACATAGTCAGAATTAACATTACATGAAAGTAAAATGAACATAAAATTGAGTAATGCTGGAATGATCCTTTAAGGTTAAAAGAATTTGGGTTTAGGAATAAAATTAGTTCAGTCATGTAGTGGTGAAGGTGAAACGTGAAAAGTGCCTTCTAGATATTCCAGTATTTAGCATGGTAATATATGTATATACCTATCAGCACTCAGAGAGCGCAAACCTCCACCAACGTGCTGAACAAACTTTGTTACATCCAAAGACATCAGTCCTGTGTTTTGACATTAAATTGGTTTCTTCACCCTGCAAACATCAAGTCAATATCTCCATTAGTTTCATAGTCATGGCTAAAAATTATAATTGTCCAACAAAACCTAATCAATTATTCCTTGGCTCAAGGCCGATGTGTCCACCACATTTCATGGAAATGAATCGATAGGTTTTTGAGATATCCTGCTGACAGACAGACAGACAGGCAGGCAAACTAAGTTATGAAAACAAAGTTTTTGTTCCAAAACAGTTCAGGCCAGAAAGTGAGTTTTAAAAAGCCAGAAATCTCAGCATCATCAGTAATCATTGAGTCATTGAGTCATTGGTATTGATCAACAACCCACAGATACATTACGGTCATTTTATGCTATGGGGCAGAAGAAAAACATACTTATTGCCTCTTTAATTGTCTGTGGCTGATGGTGCATTTCAATTAGGTTCAGGTGCAGGTGCGTTCAGGGCCCATTTCAACAGCTGGAAATAGGCACAAACAACTCTGCACACACTCAGATTTGCATAAATTACACGATCAGTTTGAGTGCTTGAACTCTGCAGCACGTCATTTACTGTGAATAAAGCAATCTGCCATTTTCCTCAGCAATGGATTGGCAGTTTTACCTGTCAAGTGCAACTGGGGGAGAGAGAGGAGGGGAGGATTGTAAATGAGTGACAGGAAAAACAATTATGCCAACATTTTACATGTGAAAAGACCTTCAAGCAAAAAGAAGGTTGCAGCAATTCAGGGTAGAGAGCAAGAGAGAAAAAGAGAGTGATTTACCTGTAGCTTTTTATGTCTAACTAACGTGCATGGACGGGACACACCAAAGCATCTAATGATGGAGCAGGAAGAGGTCACCTTGTCCAGAGGCATCATGGCGGCAGTGGCCCGTCGCTGCATCTACAGCAGTCAATTAAACACCCAGATGAGTGAATCCGGTGTCACTGAGCTTGCATGAGTGGAGGAAAGACTCGATAGGTCGTCCTTTTTTTAATCTCCGCCCTCATTTCTCATTCTTTGGGTGTTTGCGAGTGATGGGGTTTCACATTTGATTGCTGTAGATCAGCATAGATCTCCGAGCGGAGGGCAAATTCAGGAGATGAGAGAAGGGCAAAATGTGCATGAATATTTTAGAGGTTAGCTTGTACATTTAATATTTCTGATAGGATACTTCAACAGGGATTGGCTCGTGAAGTATAACATGGCAAACGAGTAATACTGCCGTGTAGCTATTTCACATCCAGGATTCAAAGTGACTTTTTCAAAAAATTAAAAGATTAAAAAGTGAGAATGTAAGAGGATTTTACTTGTTCTGATATTATACTTCTTGGAAACATTTATAAGCATGACAAAAAGATGACAATTAATTGGTCTTCTTCAAAGTTAGCTAATTAGCTGTTAGCTAATTTTCCATGTCATAATATACTCAGATTTTTACTGTTTTCCTTTAGCGTGATTCTGTTTCTTACTGCTCTGTTAAACCACAAACCAACCTAACAAGTGTCTGTTTCTCAAAAGCCTGTCATGCTGAGATGATCTTTTTTCCAGCGTCTATGAACGCATCAAAGGTGATGATGCTGCTAAGATGTTTATTGGGGAACTGGGCCACAGTCTGTGTGGTGAGGGGCTTTTATTTGTTACCCTGCCTATTTATATGGTCTTGTGTATAGAGGAACCCTATTCCCACAATGGAGAATACAACGTCTCTCACCTTTAAAGGACTAACCCAATTTGTTGGAAATCGGCTCATTGGTCAACTTCCCTTTTCCATGTTTGGACAGGAGAACGCCAAAATCATCTCTTGTGTCTCTGGTAGATTTCTCTGTCCTGTACACATGCTAACATGTTAGCATGCGGTACATTAAATGAAAAATCCACCCTAAAATACTTCAACTCTGTTAAAAAACAGCTATTGGTAACGTGAAATATATCACGTTGAGATATTTCCAGCAGCTACAATGAAGTTTGATATCATAAAATGTTTCAGCAATCTAAAACATCGACGATAAACGTCAGGTTTGGATTAACTTACCCTGGATTTGAATTTTGGACACAATTTTTAATTCAATTTCAACTCACAGTCAACATGTTTTTTTCCCCACGTGAACATTTTTTCACATATTGTCACCTGCCATTACATGACACAATATTTGCTTAAAATGTAAAATTTTCTTTATCCAAAACTATTTTTAATGTATTACATTAAATTATGTAGTAGTTCATTATTTATTTCATGTAATTATTAATATATTTTTATTTGTTAAAAAATAATTGAACATGCAAAGAGATAATTCACAGGCGAACATGTCATTTTCACATGTGAAATGGGAAATTTCACATGAAAAATGTGTGAGCTGAAGCTCCTGTTCAAACCGCGTGAAAACCAGATTTTAAAAGAAGTTTTATGACTTTTCTGGTAAGCACCCGCAGGTCTGAAGCGCTCTGGACTCCAGCACTATCAAGCCGGACAGAAGTAGCCAGGAAATTACGGAAGTTAGGTGATTTCCCTTCAAAATAAAAGTTAGAGCGCATTTAGGAACATTTGTTAAACTTGACTTCCTCTGCAGTCGTCTGGTATTTGTTTTGTTTTTGGATCTTTCTATGTGATTTGTAAACCGTCTGTTATATAAATAAAACGCAGAGCATTTCACTGTTGGCTTATTCTGTCTGACTTGACATCAGGTAATCATGTTTATTTGCAGTAACATTATGTATATCTTTGGTAAATTCAGTCTTTTCTTCACATACTCATGTCCTTCTCGTTGTTTTATTTCATGCCGCATATATTTCAGATTTTTGGTGGGTTTTGGGTCTGCTTCATGCTTTTTTTGCCTAACTGCTGTTATTTTGCACCTTAATTCCCCATACTTTTCATTCATACATTCAACTTAAAATGCTCTGGTGTTGAAATTGTCAATAACCCTATTTGCTATATTCTTATTTCATTTTTCGGTGATGTATCCTGTTCCCATTTGCTGCTGCAACGACCCACTGTCCCCACAAGGATCAATAAAGTTTCATCTTAACTTTAATGGAGCTGTCACAGGAACATAGCTATGGGTTAAAATAGACATTTTCAAGGTAGTAGACATCTGCCCAAGTTTTCTGGTGTTTGTTTAATCTTCATGTATTTTTGTATATATATGAAATCTTAGGCCTATATGGTTATGAATATGTGTAATAGGACATATACCTGAAAAGGACTTTTTTATCGTTTGTATTACTCAGAAAAGTGTTGCAACATTTGCACACCATGCACATTGCTGTGAATGTACATATGTACTTTCTCCACCAGGTTTCACGTTCCCCCTCATTTTTATATTCAGCATATATTAATGTAATTTTCATAATGGTTCCACTATTTCATACTTCATACATACTGATATGATTTTTATATATGTTACAACTCTAACTTCAACCATACATGGTAGTAATCCACACTCCTCCATTCTATCAACCAATACAGTAATATCAACTAACCCTAACCACAGGAAGCTGCAGGTGGGGTCACACAGACACTCCCCCATAGACATCAATGGAGCTGAAGTGGAGAGAGTCCGCCACTTTAAGTTCCTTGGTGTTCACATATCCGACGACCTCACCTGGACTCACCACACGGACACAACAATGAGGACGGCCCGCCAACGCCTCTTCTTCCTGAGGAGGCTAAAAAAGGTTGGCGTGTCCCCCAACATCCTCACAAACTTCTACAGATGCACCATTGAGAGCATTCTCTCTGGCTGCATCACTTCTTGGTACGGCAGCTGCTCCGCCCAGGACCGCAAGGCCCTACAAACGGTGGTGATAACCGCCCAGACCATCACGGGCAGGGTGCTACCCACCCTGGACAACATCTACCTCACCCGATGCCTGAGAAAGGCCAACAAAATCACCAAGGACCCCAGTCACCCAGCACACTCACTTTTCACCCTGCTACCGTCTGGCAGACGGTACAGGAGCGGTCAGTCACGCACTTCACGACTGAAGGACAGTTTCTACTTACAGGCAATCAGGCTACTGAACCGCTGAACTATACCTCATAC
>CABFOQ010008611.1:3422-22999 GCA_900660455.1 Gephyroberyx darwinii
CAGTCCCAGCCCCCACCTCGAACCCTTTCCAACAGACAAACTGGAAAGAGCTGTCCAGGAACGAAATCATCCAGTCCTACTTGAACCTCCAGAGTAACGTGCTCACTTCCTCAGGCGTCCAGGCCCCCAGTGCACACTTTTTCATGTCAGAGTATCTGAAACGGGAAGAGCACGACGTCAAGGAGGCGAGGAAGACGCATGTACTGCAGACGGACAGCTCAGTTGGCGATTTACCAGGTGTGAGCCGGGAGGTGACAGACGAGGATCTGAAAAGGATACACAAACTGCACTGGCCAGGGGTGAATGGTTGTTATGACACCAAGGGCACCTGGTATGACTGGACAGAGTGCATATCATTGGACCCTCATGGGGACGAAAGAAAATTGAACATCCTGCCATATGTTTGCCTAGACTGAGGAGTTTGGGGACGTGGCTGTCCTTTCCCACTTCTTTCTTTGTCTCTCCACAGAGACAAGATATTTTGTGTTTTTGTTTGTCCACTGTGAGTTTGGGGAAAGACAGACCTGCTAAACTCCCCCCATGCCTCTCCCTCTTTCATTGATAATATATTGAGATCTTGGTATAGAAAGATTATAAAAAGAGAAAATAAAAGAATAGTTGAGTTTGTCAAACCAAGGGCTGTTTGTTTTATTTTTAAAAATGAAAGCCACAGGAATGATGAAGCCGTTTGCAGAGCTGCTACTAACCTAGAAGGCAAAAAGGAGGAGTGGACAGTATCATCACGGGCAACCAAAAGTGGGGTTACGGCACGTGTCTGCAGAAGTGTTGTGTTTTGGTCAATCTTCTAATTTTCTAGTGGGTAAACTATACCAATATGCATGAATCGTACCCCTACTTCGGGCTCACTGGGGTGATACTGTCCACTTCTTTATTCCTTCTAGTTACTAACAAGGACTTACAAACTAGGCTTCTATTTGAGGGAAGGCTGGGGTTTAGCTGTTCTGTCCAGGCTGCTATGTTGGTGCCCAGATTTAATCTAGCACAGGTAAAGCCGAACATGCCCAGGGTGTGGAAGACTGGAGCATATTTGGCAGTTACAAGAAGCTTTATGTGAGATATAAAGAGTAAATTATACATTTCTTATGTATGGATCTATTTATTTTGACCAGTTCTTTTGTGGGAGATTTATCAAAACAGTGTAGGTCTTTTTGCATCACAATGTTGTTGGCCTGTTCTGCAATGCAAAAGAGGCATACCATTGTTTTTGCATGGTCTTTCTTTAGGGTTGGCCAATGCATTTGGTCATCAACATTCCATACTCCACCCTTCACCCACTTTCTCTCTCTCTCTCATCACCACTCCAATATGTCCATGCCATTTCAATTCTCAAGAAGAAAATTATTTAAAACAATTTACTCGGTTTCTTATGGGTTCAATCAAAAGCATGGTGCTAACTCAAAATTGGTTTTGTAAAATATTTCTTGCCACCCACTAATCCTCCAAAGCATAAAATATGAAAGAATGTCAAATCAGATGGTGCTGATGTATAACTGCATTTTGAGGACAAAACCGAGAAAGTGTTTGCTTGCTGGAACTCACTTTACCATTCCTTCAGATATTATTTCTTTCTGGAATTTTCACAGGATTTTTCAAAAAGTGAAACGGCCTTTGTTGCACAGGATTGAGACCTCATATGCCCTTGTACATAAGTTGACAACTTGTTGGTCATTTCATTATTGACTTGATAAAAGTGTGTATAGTGAATGATGCTCCCACAAGTTCCAATTTTGTGTACAGTACATAGATTAATCATACACATGTCAAATGTTCCTTTTCAATCTCCGCTATTTTGTGGGAATTTAGACTTTGTGGCATCAGAAGTAGCATTTCTTTTGCTTCCATGTGTTTAATAAACCTAGTGAGAGAGAAAGCTGCGCACATCAAACATTCTTGGTGTTTTCAGTGTGACAAAAACATGACTAATGCTTCTTGATTTCCTTTTATACTCCTCTTTCTCTATCACTTTTGCTCGTGTATGATATGGATTAGTTTGAGATCAGACCCTGTACAACCTGTGTATTCATTCACGCAGTTGTTCATCCCTACCAATGTGCCTTGGTAAATGGTGAATCTGGATTTGCTTCCGCACAAAAACATGCCTGTCCTTGGAGCGAAGTTTATGTGTGTGAATTCCAAATTCCATGATCAATATAACGCTGGTATATGCACCGTTTGTTTTACTTTTTTACACTGATACAATGTGGGTAAAATTGCAGACAATGAGATACCGCACAACAACAAAGCTCGCAATAAAGGAAAGTGCTAAAGATGGTTGATAAGAATATGGTCCGACTTTTGACTGGGGCATCTTTATTTGTTCAGTGTTTAACATCTCTCAATTGTTTGAAAAATAAAATGATCCTAAGTCTTCTGCTCAGTTGAATGACTGATCTTTTGCACATCTTACACAGGCGTGTATATTTGACACATGCTATCATGTTAAACAATTAACTGTAGACATCCTTGAAGCTTTTCAGTTGATACTAGGCGGTCAAACTGAACTGTGTGCATGTGCCTTTTGTTCTGATGGACTGTACTTGTACTTACTCCTTTTATCCATGTGGGGGTGCACGTTGTCCATTTGTCTCCCATTTATCTGAGAAAAATACAGTACATCCCTTGAGGGTGAGACTTGCAATTCAGTGATAATTATTTCATCAGTACAATGGGGTTTTTTTCCGGTGAAAAACTGCGTCACACCTTTCTGTGACCTCACCAGAGATGTCCAGATGAGTAACCACCATCGCCTCTGGTATCTTATTATGCCCCAGACTCTGAATCACCCTCCTGCACACCTGAATGATGTAATCACCTGCAATGTCTCACCTCAGAAAACCAGCTGTGTGTCTGTGACTCCACACCGTCAGACTGACGACATCTGCCCTCTCCAGCATTTCATCTTTTCTTGATAGATCCAGTTTTAACTTGTCTCTGCAGACCAGTGGTTCTCAACCATGTGCAATTGTGAGTATACAGGTTTTCACTACAGCGGCTGGTTTCACTGATTACTTCCTCCTCTGGTTGAAGGTGTGCCATACTGAAATTAGCCGACGTGGCTGGAAAGAAAACCTGCATACAGCATACTACACAAAAAACACAGGATCTGCATTTCACTATCTGAGATACTTGAGGTCAGTGGCCTCGCCATGAACTCTGGGAGCCCCGTGTAAATATGCTTCTGGCTGCTTTAAAAATGTATCGACTAGGAAATTCTACCAATCTTGACATCTCAGGTCCCTGGTAGATACATGCCCTCTGGTTGCCTTTAAAATACATTTGAAATGGAAGGAGCCCAGCTTAATTTCCTCCACTCATCACCTTTATTAAAAAAAAAAGACTTATTCTCTCATGTTAAGGAGCCTCTGTAACTGCATCTGGAGCCATTTCACTGCCCTGAAGCACCATTGTCCTTAACTAGGTTAACTCATGGGCTGGTCTGGAAACCTGACCTGATGCTTGTCACAGTCAGTAGGTCTTACCCGTTTGGTAAACATATATGTGGTGGCAATGTGTACCTTTGTTTACCAAGTGATGAGACCTTCTGTCTGATGTGTTGGCTCAAGCTGTTCAAATATCAGGAATATCACTGAGGACAATCAAAGAATGTAACATTGAGAGGATCTGAAGTGAAAACGTGCATGGCAGCAGTGTCTCCACTCCTTTAGACTGGAGTAAGATGTCAGAAGAAACATTGTGATATGTTGTAACTAATGGCTTGTGGCAGGGATACTGTTGCTCCAAATTTGAGTCACTTTAATTACTTTTATTTTTGGACATAAAATCCATTTGTCCCACTTAATAACTCTAAAGCTTAACTTTTTCATGCCAAGGACCTCCAAATGTGAGGAGCCCTTGGCCAAGGACCCCTGCTACAAACAGGCTCTATATATACAAATGTGGGTGAAATATGGTTATCTCAAATAAAATAAAAACCGATGCGAACTACCTTTTATTTGGCATATTAGAAATGCACCAGTACCAGAAAAAAACAAGTTCAACATTATGTATTCATTATGTAATAGACTGTTTTCCCTTTTTTCCGGTTTCTATTTGTACTTAGTTTTATTGCTGCAGCATGTCAAGAGGGAAAATCTTGTCTGTATTGTGAACAGAACAGAAATCACCTGGTCTGTGGAAACCAACTCACACTCTGGTTTATATTTACAGTTTATTACGGCTGAAGTTTTCAACCACGGTCACGAAGCGCTTCAGAAACCCTGGCATCAGCAGCGGGGGTTCATCTATTTTCTCTAAATCTTGCCTCCATAGCACGCGCATTACGTCATGCCAGTAGCTCATTGTACTAGAGTAAGTTCCTCAAAACTTTTTTCCCCCCGACGGTGACTCAAGGAAGCCCGTCTGGCATGCAGGGTGGGACCGGCGGAGCACTCCCACCATTCAGGAATTTGGGAAGTTTCATTCCATATAAGGAGTTTTTGATATCAATCGCGACCTATGGAAGGCAAGGGGAAAGGTGGAGCCTAGGATCGATTAACCGCGCGCAGAGCTAGTCAGGCCACAGGCCGAGCGAGAGACTTCACTCCTATTCTACTTCCGTCGTCGCCTAAACCGCGTTAGGCAGACCAGACCGCTCTGATTGTGAGCATGATGGTGTTTGTGAGCATGGTGGCGCAGTGCTTGCACTGCTGCCTCACAGCAAGAAGGTTCTGGGTTCGATTCCCGCCTGGGGCGCTATTGACTCTGGGTTGACCAGGTGGGTTATTTCCCAGGCCTTTCTGTGTGGAGTTTGCATGTTATTCACATGCTCTTCCACAATAATAAGGACCCCAATTGAAAAAAAACATGCAAGAAGAGCGCCTTCTCCTTGGGTCCACGATGTGGACCCAAGACCTGGAGCCGTTGGTCCCTGGGCGTCGTAGAGGGCTGCCACTGCTCCTGGCTGTCCCTGGAGCAGTAGTCCCCTGGAGGGGCAGAATCAACAGGATGGGAAAATGCAGTTAACTCATTTCTGCAGCCACCCTCCCTGCATGCGTTTTTGGCGGCCACCACCGACTGCGTGCTGTGTGTGTGTGACATAAAAAATGTGGATCAATAAAGTGTTCTTCTTCTTCTTCTGTGGAAGTCTCCAGCCTGGAAGTGGCCATCCTGCTGTAGGGAAAACATGTATTTCATTGTAGTGAACCTTTAACTGTTGTGCACGACATGCACAATATATAAAGTGCATGGTCGAGTTGCATGAACAGCATGAAAAGCAAAAATGTTTCTATGTCCTAAGTTAATATAGAGCCTAGAGCCAGTGCACCCACACCAACCCCTTCTTAGAGATGAGGTGCTGGAGAGCTTTAGGTGTTATAAAGTCTATAACATCTCTCAAGTCTGCATACTGACTACGGTATAGCCTATTAGCTCTGATTATCCTCATCGGTTTCTTAATAACAATAACAGCTTGTGTTGACATTGTGGTCATCACACAATGTCTTGATTACTCATCCCCTGAAGTAAAACTTGAGAAACAAACAAAATTCCAATTTGAAGTAAATTCAACTCATTGTAGCAAGTGGGTGAACATCAGTTTGTGGAATCAATGTTATTGTGTGGACAAAATAACGAATATATATATTAATATATAATAACCTGAAATGAATCGAAACAAGGGAATCTATCTGATGCACACATAACTAGTGCTCCTATTTTGTGCATGTGTAGTATGGTGATGTCTGATGTTAGTGAATAGTCATAAAGATTGTTGCATCAACTAGACGCTGTGGGCATTAGCTGGCTGTCCTGCTGGCTGAATAGTCATTCATACACTACATTTTACACAGTTCCGGTCTGGTGGACACGGTGTGCGCAGGCTGCAGGAGGATGTGAACTATCTTGATAGGTAGTGGAGGATCTTTGGTAGCGCTCCGTGGGCGCGCTCTAATTGGTGGCCCGTAAAAGAGAAAGGAAGTATTTAGTTCACTCCGAGGTTTCATTGGAAGAGAAACTTTGAGATAATTTCACGCAGTCTTCTTATTCTCAAGTAGGACTTCTTTCACGCAAACAGACAAACTTGACAAGGCGCTGACAATGGCTTCCTTTAACAGAGGTCCTGCCTATGGCTTATCTGCTGAAGTCAAAAATAAGGTAGGTCAGATATAGATTTCCACAGTTATAACACAAGCTGCATGCAACTTTTTTGTAAATGTCTTGATGCATTAATATAGACTGTGATTCAGATGGCGTCCATTTTGATCAACTTAAAAAGGCCTCACACACTTCAAAAAGGTAGTCAGAGGTGGATGGAAAGCCTCACCAGAGATTGAAAAGTATTACAAAAACCATGAAAACATAATGTCGATGGGTTGGCGGTGTTATGGGGCTTTGCTTAAACGCGTTTTGCGTGTGAAAATCTTTCCATCGTTCAGTTTTGATGTCTTGAACGGAATATCACTTCTACCATGTATGAGACTCAATTAAAAAAATAGTCTATGGGCGTTGTCCCTCTTGGCAAAGAAGTGTGTCGTTGTGGCAAAATTGTTTTCCCCGTTTCCAGCGTGTTGCCCGGCGTCGTGATCCGCATTACTAGATAATGTAATTCACCTATTAGTCCCTGGAGTGGACGTCAGCCATCCTCCTTATTGTCCTCCCCTGCCTCTCGTTAAGGCCTCGCTGAAACACTTCCCCCTTCTCTCCTTGTGGTAAGGTGCCGTACTGTTATAATACGATCACACTTTTCTCTGGCTGTCCGCTGCTCAGATCGTGTCAGATCAGTGGAGGAAGGAAGCAAAGGTGTAAAGAATTTGTTTTCACGGCGTTGTTATCCTGTAAGACAAGGCCCTGTGTGGATGGATCTCACACAAACGGAGCAAACTGACTCTCCAAAATGGCCCGGCTCTTTGGTAATGTGTAACTTACAGCCTCGGTGGGGGTGAAAGCACCTTTTGTTATTTAGACCTGCCCGCAGGGGTCTGTGCACATCCGGATCCATTTAAAATACCAGTGTTGATGCTGCAGATTGCTTCCTAGATATGACCGCATAACCTTGACAACTTTTGCCAGTTGTCTCAGTACTTGCACTCTGTGCAATGACAATAAAGTTGAATCGAATCTAAACTCTACAAATAATAAGAGATAACTTGTGGTGTTACTGTGCAATAATTAACTTTGGCTGGTTTTTCAACTCCGCAGGGGGTCTGTATTTTACCTCAGCCTACAACCCCACTGTTGTTCGAAGAGAAACCAAGTCCTTTTCTTGTCTGCTTTTAAACTTTGTTCCCTTCTGCTCCTGATGTAGTCAAAGCTCAGATATAGCAAAGATAACATTAAGCTGCAGCTCCACGTGACTGAAGCTAGTCTGTCCAGTGAAAGGAGTCAGTCTTTGTCTTTGGTCAGTCTTCTCTCTGACACCACCATCAGCTGATCTATCATTTCATTTGCGTTCTGTGGCTGTACCCATGTATGGGAGAGAGAGGGTCCTACCCCCTCCCCACATCTCCACACATCCTCAGAACTGAGTGCGCTGGACGTAAAGGAAAGATGTTGATTTCCTCTCTTTGCCAGTGATGTCCTTGAGGGGCGAGCTAAAGAGTGTAGAGTGGTATTTCCTGCCAATGGTGACGTAGTCGCCTCTGTGCAATGTGGGGTATTTAAGGATTTTCACCCCCCCTTCCTTCCCTAGAACCGGTAGCTACTGGGAAACACTGTGAAAGCCTTTACAATGTTATAGATAGTGAATTTACTGTATGCTACATTTTTAGGTGTTACCATGGTCTGGTATCGTCTGTCCTCACAGCTTCATTCAGCTTGTTTGCCCAGGCACTGTGGGGTGAATTCCTTGAGTTCAGCTTGTCTCTTTAAGTTGCCTCCTGCAGGATGCTTTGTGGGCAGTTAAACTAGCCGATGTTGGTTTTAATGTGGGGATAACTGAATGAAGCAAACGTAATTAGAAGACAGACAGACATTCCTCAGGACTACAGCCGACTGTCATACGAACGCAGCCAGCTTACTCTGTGGTTCAGTTAGTTTCTCGGGGGCCCTGGAGGCAGAAAGTGATTGTTAGTTGCTCTTTGCCCTGGAGAGAGTTTGCTTGAAGTTCATTCAACACCGTATCTGGTACATTTCCTCTCCTCCAGTAAAACTCTAACAAGGATCTGAAGTGAAGGCTGCTGAGGTTTAGTGATTTTGGCATTTCTGCTTTTAGTAGCCTATTGCTTTCCTGTTTGTCACACAACACTTACCCACTGTTGTATAGACTACGGCTCGCTTTCTGAATAGCCTCTTTCAGGACCAGTTTAACGTGTGTCTCACATTTTTGTTATTGACAGGAAAGCTGTAAGTCAGAGTAACACTTCAACAATAACAGCCTCTAGAAAGTCAGCCTGTTTGCAGTGCTAGGTCTTGTAAACTCTCCCTCCCATTTTCAGCAGCTAGCAGTTTACCAAACAAGATGTCATTGTCGAGCTGCCCAGACATCAGACTAACACTGAATCAGCGTTGAAATATAGCACTGATTCCACATCAGTTTTGCACAAAATAATGTAGATCCAACATCAGTGTTATATTATTGTAATCAACGTTTTTCAGTCATTTATGTAACATCAACCATGCTTTTATGTACAGCATGACTCTATAGTGGCTTGCATTAAAACAGTGTTACTCCCCAGTCCTGCGGGGCAGCAGCTCTCGTGCTTTTCAGCCAACAAGTCTGCTGCTTGATATAAACTTTTAAACGAACATTATCATTAGTTTCTTTATTTTTGGGTTAGTTACTATGTATTTTGTATATTGTACAATTCCATTGTTAATAAAAGTATATTTTAATTAATGTCCAGTTTAAAGAGGTTTTATCTTTTTCTTGACTCATGTCAGTGTCACCTTACAGAGGCTGGAAATGCACAAACACCCTCTGTAGACATAACATGGTTCTGTCTGCAATGTATCATCAAATGTTCTTTGAAAACTTTAAACACAGCTTGGGGGGGTCAGGATGTTTTCACCTGGAAGCAAAAATAATGACCTTTGATCTCTCTGCCCAATCAGATTGCTCAGAAGTATGACCTTCAGAAGGAGGAGGAGCTGAGGATCTGGATCGAGGACGAGACTGGCTGTTCCATCGGGCCCGACTTCCAGAAAGGCCTGAAGAATGGACTGATTCTGTGCACGTAAGTGGGGATCACAAATAACACATCATACTCCCGACTGCTATCCTCTACGATGCTGCTTCTCTTTTGTTTGTAGAGTTACACAAAGAATTATATCTTTATATAATTATTACTTATTATATCTAAAGAAAAATATCTTTGTTTCTGTCTGCATCTCTCTCATAGCTTGATCAACAAGCTCCAGCCAGGCTCTGTGAAAAAGATCAACCAGTCAGCCATGAACTGGCATCAAGTGAGTTGGCTGATGGCGTGGGTGTGGCTCCATTGAGGGTGTGGTAGAATGATTTGTGCCTTTTTGTAACCCCGATCTATTGACTCTGATGACAATATTACATTCAGTTACAGACCTATACGTGGTTACCAAAAAGTTCCCTGCCATCTGTTCCCCAGATAGGATGTAGCTACACTGAATCATGCTAGGTCACGATCGTACTTTTATGTTGGCTGTGGGGTTTTGTTTCTTTTTGGTGTTTTTTTTGCACCACCACTGTAGAAATTCAGTGAGCTATTTCTGAAACTGGTTTCTTTTGTGAAGTGAAAGCAGAAGCTAAGAAGTCCCCCATTTAACTTTGCAAACACAGGCACAACAACTGTACTATCATTACTATTTGCTGTAGCATTCCAGCAAATAGATTGCAGCTTTTAATCAGGGATTTAAAACCAGAGGATGAGACATGTGATTACTCCTCCTTAAGTGTAAATATTGCATTGCTGTTAATCTTGCTTGTATTGCGTGTTTTTAGCTGGAGAACCTGACCAACTTCATCAAAGCCATAACGGGGTATGGCCTGAAGCCGCATGATATCTTCGAGGCCAACGACCTGTTTGAGAGCGGGAACATGACGCAGGTCCAGACAACACTGCTTGCCCTCGCTGGCATGGTGAGACTTGTATTATCAGACACTAGTAAAGTAAAGAATAATGCTTTCCTCACATCTTTTCAAGAAGATTCATTTATTAACGTTACAGGTGCACACACACGCACTAACACACCCAAGCAAGGGGTAGTGGTAGCAGTAAGCCTCTACACAGGGAAGGAATCTATCTCTTATTTGTGCAGCATAATGCAGCATAATACAGAGCAGGGGCTGTATTACTATTGCTTAACTCACAGTGGAACTGTTGCAAAAATGTCAAAACATGCAGTCAGTCAGATAGATGAGCTTATCTTTCATGTGATCACTTTTGGGGACAAGAAGTGTTATGCAATACATCAAACTGTGAAACCACACGGCCTATAGCCATGTTTACACACTGAGCTTGTTTGTATAACTGCAAATTTGTTAATTGCAAGTTGATAATTGATGTGTCCTGCCTCAGGCTTCAGAGTTTACAGGATCATGATGACCTGCTGCAGTAACTGGTCACATTTTTGGATATTCACCATGATAACCTTCTGCACTGTGTTTTCTCTCAGGCCAAGACCAAGGGCTGCCAGTCACGGGTGGACATAGGGGTGAAGTACGCTGACAAGCAGGAGAGGGCGTTTGATGAGGAGAAGATGAAGGCTGGACAGTGTGTCATTGGGCTGCAGGTGAGCTCGGCCTGAATGGCGGGGTTTAAAATGGGACGAGAAGTCAAACCTTGCTGACCCGACACCTTTCAGTCATTGGTTATTAACTTCTATTACCAGTCAAATATGTGTGACTCAAGTCGAAACTGTAGCTTATGCTGTCATAGGACTCACAGACGGGGTAGACCAGATGCTCTAGTGTCATATGACCAAACCAGATGAGATTGTAAAATATTCCCCCACAAAATCTGCGATACAACTTATTAATTTTAGCTTCTTTGTTTTCTCCTGGTTTTGAGTTGATGTGTTCATTCGTCAGATGTCAGGAATTTCACGTGCTTGCAAGCACATTACTGGTTCTAGTGAAACCATTGCGAAACCAAACCTTGGCAAGGGCTCCTGTCAAACATGCTTCTGTATGAAAGAGCTGCCCATTGTTCTCAGTAGCTCCTTAAGCCCGTCTGTGTTGTTGTTGCCATCACATCACGCAAGATGCCAAATAGAGATGAGGCCTACCTAAACATGCACAATGCAACTGACTGTTCTACAACTTCACTTGAACACAGTGTAGCCATGGGTTTGACAGGTGACCCTTTACAAGCACATGCTTAGCCAGTTGGACTTTTCATTTCATAGTTGCATATTGTTTTAAGGAACATTGTTATAAATTGCAGTAATATTCTGCAAGATTTTAGTATTATTGTTGTTATTGTACGAATACGACAGGTTTCTAAGACTTGTGTGACTTTGTCCTGTACATAGATGATTCTTTTGATATCTGATGTATTTTGCCATTTCTCTCTTTAGATGGGGACCAACAAGTGTGCCAGCCAGGCAGGGATGAATGCGTATGGCACCAGGAGGCACTTGTATGACCCCAAAGCTAGCATCCTGCCCCCCATGGACAACTCCACTATCAGTCTGCAAATGGGCACCAACAAGGGAGCTAGCCAGGTACTGTACTGTACTGCCAACTCGTCATAAAGCCTGTAGGAGTACAATGGATATAAACCTCTGGGCTCTGAGTTCACCCTCTCTGATGACTATTGCTGTGTATGGGTAGCCTCTGGCTGGGAGGCTGCATGTGTTTGTTTGATTAGCAGTAAAGAATTGTCATCAACTAAAGCCATTAGTTACACCCTGTCCTCCCATTGCTGCCATAGCTATTGATGTGGTACAATTGTTTTTATTAGCATTTTCTTGTAAAGAAGTCAGTGACAAAGCAATGATACTGTTGAGAATCTCAAGACCTGGATGTCTGCAGTTTGGTTGGGGCTGGTCAATGCCCAGCACAATACCTATTCAGGAAAAATAAATGTTCCACTAAAAGGTAAATTAAATTTCTCTCTCTCTCTGCTGCTCTTCCCCAGGCTGGAATGACAGCCCCAGGGACCAGGCGTGCTATTTACGACCAGAAGCTGGGCACAGACAAGTGTGACAACAGCACCATGTCCCTGCAGATGGGATTCAGCCATGGAGCCACCCAGAGTGGCCAGAACTTCGGCCTGGGGCGGCAGATCTATGATGCCAAGTACTGCCCCAAAAGTGGTGAGGGCGAAGAGGATCAGAACGGGGCTGGCGGTGCTGTGTACATCCCAGATTACCAAGACGAGGGTTACCAAGGCTACCAGGAAGAGGAGCAGGTGTACCAAGATGACGGGACAGATTATTAGAAGGGAGGAGAGAGGCAAGGAAGGGAAGGAGAGGTTGTAGAAAAGAGGCATGATCAGCAAATGGAAGAAGACCTCAAGGCAGGCTTTTTATTTTTATATCCATTGGATGTTTCACCATTTTTGGGTGATGTCCTTTTAGTATTGTATGAAATTGTCCTCTTACCCCTCTCTGTGCAAAACCAATGTTACACATATCACAATGAACTGCATTTTAGTGATTTTTAAAAAATAAATTAAAAAAATGTGACCTGTTTAGAGTGTCAACACGGAAGCCAGTATTTTGGCTCAACAATGAGTAGTTTTTGTTACCCAAGGGATTTTTTTTAATGTGCCAAAGCCTCACTCTGTTTTTATCTAGTTGGTTGCATTAAGGGATATCCCTAGATATGTGCAAGGGTGACATGAAAATGAGGTTTTTGTAATAACCTTTATAAAAAAGTCTTGTTTTTAAAGAGCGCAAAGCACCCACACTTGTATTTATCCTTAATAGCTGTATCTTCTGTGTAAACAGTATAAATTGTATTTCTTAAATTTAGTGAAAAATGTGCATTTGTTACAACTGCTTGCATCCATTCAGTATTTGTCGTTGGCATAAGCAGTTCTGGTTATTTGTTGAGACAGATAAGGGAACCAAATGGGCTTGTGGGAACAAACCACTGTTTTAGCATGATATTCTGTCTCTACTCTTACTTATTTCAGTTTTGTTTCCTGTGTAATTTTTTTTTGTTTAGGGAGGAAATATTTCTTCTGTTTGCATAACCGGTCAAACTGGAGCCAAGCTTGTTTTCTTTGGATTAAAGACCATTGAAAAAAATGACTTAAAATATACTCAAGTGAAGTTTTCAACATTCCAACAAAGAGTACTGGAATCTTTTGTCAGAGTCTAATATTTCAATGAATCATGCTAAAATAATGGTTGACCAATGAGGACCAATCACATGATTTTATTTGATCATAAGGGTATTATTTATGCATATTTGTGATTTAAATGTAGGCTATTTTGTACCTTTTACTCAATAACATTTGGTATTGGGTTTTAGTTTTTTAATTTTTCTGTTAAGAACTATGTTTTTGTGAATAAAGTGTAATAAAGATGTACATTAATTATGTGACGTGTTGGTTTGATTTGTAAAATGACTTGATTAACGCTTGACACAACAAATACTAGCGTAGCCCAGTTTGGATGCCGATGACTAGTGAAGTTTATGTATGAGCATAAGGACTATATCAGACAGATTCAAATTTATTGTCAACTACTGGATAACAATGCAAACATCATTACCAGTAATGAAATGCTTGTCCTCTGGGTCAACTCAACTTAACACAATAAGTAAAAAAGTAAAAAATATGTAATAAGACAGTAAAGTAATAAGGTGCAAAGAGTGGTGTAGTATAAATAATATTTAAAAAAGTATTTACCTAGGGAGAATAAAATATAATAAAGAATAATAATAGAGATATTTATAGAATGAGGTAGACAACCTTAAAGTGGCCAAGTGTGTGTGTGCAAGTGTTATAGTCAGCAGTTCAGTAGCCTGATGGCAAGAGACCTGAAGAGTTTCCAAGCAAGACAGAAAAGTTTATGAAACACTATGTGTACTTGGCACACCTTACCTATTATTGAATGTCATAAATCAGTTCACATCTGTTCACATAAATCAGAACTGTGTACTTGAACTCACATTGTCAGAAGCCAAGAAGCTCCATGCTGACTTCTTTTTTTTCAAAATCAATCAATCAACTGAGCATGCATGCTTTTTCCAGCAACACCCTGCGGCTCAATATAATCTCAATACAACCCCCCCATTCATAACTATATACTTTCGTTTCTAGTTAGGAAGTGCCGTTTCTAAAACAAGATGGTAGTCATTCACGTTTGTTCAGTTTATGTGTTTGAGGATTTTTTCTCCTGATATGTCAACCTATATTCTACTCTGTGGTTTCTGAAATAAAACGGATAAAAAAAAAGAAACGAACTGAAAATGGAACAGATTGGATAGAAAATAACATCACACTGAACACACATTGAAGTTATTGTCCAATTCTACCATCTGCTGTTCAAAAAAGGTAGCTACATGGTGGGACCGGAAGAGACAATAGTAAACCGGATGCCGTACCCTGAGTCGCGCGATATTAGGCCTAACGAGAGTTCTGAATGTTCTTTTCCCCGGAACATCAGGCAAGATGGTAGGTGTCCGGTCCTTCGTGAAACCCATCATATCAATCTATATACATCTCAACTAACAAATAATTCCACAGGATAATGGAATGCAACATCAGGCTGCCACACACCTTTGCAAACAGTCGATTAGTAAATTATGGCACAGAGCGACAGATAAAACCTGTTTATTTCCTGTATTAGCTTTGTGCTATGGCCGACGATGGCTAACCTAACCCAATGGTGTAACTACTCAGTTTTTACAAGTAGCTAAATAAGACTGTATTTTCACCATGACTTTGGTCCTTAAACGATGGCCACTATCTACTGTGCTGTTTGCGAATTGACATCGAAATTGAATTGCAAGGAGTCATGTTTTGCTACTCTCTAGCTTGTTGGCTATTTGGCATACACGCTAACCTTATTCTCTATGGTGATGTGACTTCCATAGGCGGATACTGAGATCAAGAAGAAGCGTACCTTCAGGAAGTTCACCTACAGAGGTGTGGACCTGGACCAGCTTCTGGACATGTCCTAGTGAGTGAGACACTACTAATCACGCAATTCCAGGCAGAGATGTCAAATAGCCTTCTGATACCTTGTGAAACTGACATTGGTTATGTGGATGGTCAGCTGAAGGGATCAATGCATTATACTGGTATTTCATTTTCATATCAACCATATGCATACCATATTTCATATTTTAAATGTGCTGCTTTCTAAAGTTGTAATAAAAAGCGTACCTTCTAAGACATTTGACTCACTGTCCTCTCTTCCATCATAGTGAGCAGTTGATGCAGTTGTACTGCGCCCGCCAGAGGAGGAGGCTGAACCGTGGCCTGCGCCGCAAGCAGCAGTCCCTTCTGAAGCGCCTGCGCAAGGCCAAGAAGGAGGCTCCCCCCATGGAGAAGCCAGAGGTGGTAAAGACCCACCTGAGGGACATGGTCATCCTGCCTGAGATGGTCGGTTCCATGGTTGGTGTGTACAACGGCAAGACCTTCAACCAGGTTGAAATCAAGGTGAGGTACTATCAGTCAGGTGGGAGTTCAGGGGTCGGGAAGAGTGACGTATAACATTAAGTCCCCCTAGATTACTTGGACAGCTCCATTATTTCAGGTCCCCCAGAATTTCCTCCCAGGGATCAATAAAGTATCTATCTTGAATCCCCTCACCCATTATTTATGTTGAACACATCCCAGAGAAGGAAAGATACTTTACTCATAATAAAAGTTTACATCAGGCTTTAGTCCAGAACAGTGTTGACATGTGTAAACATACCTACACCTAAATGCGCTTCGGCCAGGAACTGAAAACTCAAAATTGATCATGAGTGAGTTTGTGGTCACAGGACCTACTTGTTACTCTTTTTGGACCTGCTGTACAATAAGCAACAAATGCCATGATCTTGCAGTTAAACTGATTTATTTTTCTGATCATTTCTTTCCTGATAATTCCAGGTCTGAGACTGAGCTTTAGTCTCCCATTAATTGGTGTGATTATCAGGAATACAATTTTAGTTATCAAACAAAGTATACTTTCTGAGCAACATGGTGATACTCAAGACAATGAGATGGACTCAAGATCATAAAATGTTAATTTGATAAGTTAGGTCGGTTATAATAATTTTGAGTAATGCAGATTCAGCAATAGTTTAACATTTACTTCAAAATGGCAAAGGTGTCACCATCCCAGACATGCCTGCGTTTAATATCATGGCATATTGACTCTTGTCAGAGCTTTGGTGGTTAATACATTTAGACCACAACTGTAGGATGCTGTAATTTCTATGGCTGATTGCTGTTGCAGTTTCTCGTAGGACTGCCCAACTGCCTGCATTTCAACCACTTGTTCAGCATCCAATATTTCTTTGAATACCAATCCTCTACTGTAGGGATCTGTGTCTGCAGTTGGTAAAGTGCCTATCACAATCTTGTCACTAACACAAAGCTGTTTTTCCCCCTCTCTCCAGCCTGAGATGTGTGGTCACTACCTGGGGGAGTTCTCAATCACCTACAAGCCAGTCAAGCACGGTCGCCCCGGTATTGGAGCTACACACTCTTCTCGTTTCATCCCTCTGAAGTAGACTGGCTATTTTCTATGTATAAATAAAAAATCTGGGTGTCCCACACAACTTGCCTGCTTTGCATTCTTCAGCATAAGTTCAAAATCAAGATTAATTGTGAGGGTAACAGTGTATGTATGGTCACACTAGCTTGAGTTTTGACCTTTTCAACTGTTTTGATCATATGTGTCAAGTGTTTTGACTGCTTCCTGGTGCTGTAGGTAAAAGAATCCATGGAATAGCTTAAACTATGGAAATGTCAGTTTTACTGTAAACATGTCAGAATTGAGTATAATTTGTAGTATTGTGAATTCAATATTCAGACTCAGTAAATGGTATGTTTCTTCCAAGCAGACTAGCCATAAAGCATGAGTAGATAACATGGGTTTGATCAAAGGGTTTTGTACACCTTGATTTACTGGTAATGGAGTTGGGTTTTCCACAATGTGGTGGTTTTGGATCATTACCTATTGAGAGACGTCAGAAACTAGTGGAGATTGTTCTATCTGACACTAGTACCGGAGAGCAATAAAGTAGCATGTGACAGAAGGCGGAACAGAAATGAATGCGGAATCCAAGTTTGCTACAGGAAGCAATCTAAAAGATTCATTTGATGTCTTTAAAAAAAATAAAGCTTTATCTCGACACTCAACGAACCTTTCTGCCACAACCTGCGCAGCACTGACCGCCGCTGACACCTCCCTGGAGCGGCAGTGCGGCCCTGAAAAAGTGCCGATGCGTCAGCTGCCAGGGTTAAGGTTCCTCCTTGTTTCTCCCCGAGCTCAAAGCAAGCTACATTTTGCGTCTGGCCACTCTGGGCCATGGATACAACCTTTAGCATTTGCAAAATTTGTTTGACACCAAGCTAATAAAGCTCAGGACTGTTGATAAAAGAAACAGTGGCCAGATTGGTAAGTATTTCTCCTACTTTGGCTTGTTTCTTAGGGGCGCTCGCCTACTGTCTGTTTTATAAGAAATCAGCAACCGTTAGCTAGTTGCGAGCTAGCTCTTAGCCAGGGTAGCGTTAGCTGGAAACCCAAAATGACAGGGGAGAGCTGTCATGTCACAATGTATCTAAGCAAGAATTGTGTTGTACATTGTCGTTTGGGACTATTATTTTGTACCAGGCTCGAGATTCGTTAATGACCGCTCTAATGTAACAAACGCCGTTTGAAATGGAAACATTGTGAACGTATTTTGCCGGCGTTTTCACCAGTGTGATTGACCGGCTGAAATCCGAGAACAAAGATTTGTTGCAAGCTAGCTAACTTCACATTAACGGGACCGGTCATTTACGATTTCACTACTTGTTCCCCACCCACATAGCTAGCTTGCTAACGGCTAACCAGCAGTCTATTCCGTCAACATTCGCAATTAAACTGATTGGGCCCTGCGATATATACCTATTCAAGTTATAGTATACATTTTGTTAATTTCACTACATATATTACACAAAACATAGGGCCACGTTGAATGAAAGTTTGATATTCGTGGGAGCTATTTGGCAGAGGACAGTTAATAGGATAGCTGTACTTCCTGTTTTCCCGATGAATTGTGAGATTTATATTTGGCTATTCCTCATTCATAATTTCACTTGAAGGCCCTCAGTCCACTCCTCACATGGGTCCCAGTGGACAGCTTGACCTCTCTGTGATACTTACTAGTAATTGTTGACTCTTTATGGGGCGGGTGATTTATAAAGGGCTTTTAGGTGAAAGCACATAATCAATATACTGTTTTTATTTACTGTTTTTAGACATGCTGTAGTGAGTTTGTTAATTTGCTTGCACTGAGTTTGGATTTTCTTACACATAGATTTGTGGCACCTCACCACAGTATCAAACAAGCCTGCCACAAATCTATTTCCCAAACAAACACCATAACATGAAAAGCACTTCATTTGTTGTGTGTATGCAGTCCAGATAATCCAGGAATTTGTTTCCTCTAAGAAGTTTTTCCTCCATTCCTGTAACACGTAAAGTTCAATGAAGGAATGTGAAGTATTCCCTAAACCTCTAGAGTCTTCCTTCACCATGTTCAGAAACCAAATCATTAGTACATTACTGTATACGTAGAAACATGTCTGTGGAATGAGAGAGAACAACTTGATGCAGATACATAAGAGAGTCCAATTATGAACCTTGGGAACCTTGAGTCATCAATAAATATTTATATTTCTTCCCGTCAACTTGATACACATTTTTGATCAGTATGTTTTTAGTTTGAGGATCGATGTGACAGGAAATCTGAGTGCAGCCCATGTTGACCTGTGGGTCCTATCCCCAGTCATGAATAGACTCATAATTTGATGCAGCCTTAGCATGTTTCCATACCTAGCATCCATAATTTGGAATCCTTCCTCTTTGGTGTTGCTCTAACTCCTATGGGTGAAGTATTTCTGCATTTTGAATGATCTTACTACTTTGTCTTTCTTCATAGGTTACAGAGTCTGAGTGAGGTGTGTTGACCAGTGAATGCATAGAGACAAGAAGGTCAAACTTTGTAACAATACAGAGGGTATTTGGAAAAGGTACAGTATGATACTCATGGTGCTCTTGTATTTTCAAACTCTATTGATGCTTAGAAAGATGGATGAATTATTCCCTCTTTGATAGATGTCTGTTCATATTTAATTTTAGATTTGGTGACCTATGAAAGAAATGTGCAGGTGCATGTACACCTGGGCTGCAGTAGTGCCCCTACATATTACCATCTAACATGTCTAATGTCACCATCTAGCTGTGTGACAGTGAGCATGACGGCTGTGGACGGCCTTTCGGACAGCACGGAGGTGGTAGAGATGGAGGATGTCCCGTCTCAGTTCTACGTGGAGAAGCACTCCTGGGACGGCCTCCGCGATATCATCCACTGTAGTAGGAAGTACTCGGGCATGATTGCCAACAAGGCCCCCCATGATTTCCAGTTTGTGCAGAAGAAGGATGAGAATGGTCCTCACTCCCATCGGTTGTATTACCTCGGTAAGCTGGTTGTTGGTTGCTGATAACACACAAGATCCCCTTTATCAGCTCATGGTTTGTATTAG
>CABFOQ010008615.1:2710-28223 GCA_900660455.1 Gephyroberyx darwinii
CAAAGATCAGCACCAGGCGTGTGTGTGTGTGTGTTTATGTGTGTATGCTTGTGTGTGTGCATGCACGTGTAAGTGTTCATATTTGTATTTGTGAGCGTGTGTTTGAGTGTGCGGGAGCCTCTCCATGTAAAATTAGTATTACTTCTGACTTGCACTTCTAATTTATAAGTCTCTGTCAATCACGCAGGGACAAGTTTCGCTGCCCTATTCATTATCAAGCCCAGACGCTCCACGCAGCTGTCCGTCCAGCTAAGAAAGACAGACAGAAACAGAAAGGGAAACATTCATTAAAGGCTACTGAAACACTTTTGGAAATGTGGAATTTTGAAAAGGACGTCAAGAAGGGGAAGCTTCTTTCTATTTCTCCATCTAGCACAGATTCTCCCTCTCTCTCTCATTCATTGTCTCTCCCTCTCTCTCTCTCTTTCTCTCTACCTTTCTCCACCCATATTTCTTTCCTTCTTTCTTTCTTTCTTTCTTTGCTCTTCCTCAAAACGAACACAATGTCTCAATGTGGTTGAAACTAAAAATGAGCTCAGTCAAATCAAAATGCAGCGAGTTGGTGAGAGTTCAGCAGAAGAATCATGTTCTCATACCAATGAGCTTCCTAGCGTATTATTCATTATATCAGTTGAATAAATGAGGTGTTACCTTGAAGACCTACACATACTGTGTGTATATTTGTATGACAGTATGCTCATGGGTTTTCATTTCCCCTGCAATTGTCTCCTCTTCACTTCCTGCCTATGGCTATATGAATTATGCTAAAACTGCACACATTGGTAAAGAAAAACTACATAGTGTTCATGATTATCAGATGTTCAATAAGAATCACTGATCTCTTTTTCTCTCATAGTCTCACTCTCAAACTCACTCATCTGCTGCTGTCTTGGCCAGGTATCCACTGTAAAAGAGATCCTAGATCTCAGCAGAACAAATGTTCATCGAGAAATAATTTCTGAAATTAATAATCTGTAATTTATTACCCTCATACAACACAGCTGAACCACTGGATGAATCTCTAAACCAATTCTCATTGCTACATTTCAAAAAAAGGAACACACACACACGCACACACACACACACACACACACAGACCTCCAGCCAGGGTCAAATTGTGCGAAGTAGGCAAACTGCCCAGCTAATTAATTTGACACAATGAAAGATCCGTATCTCAATGTCACCGCCTGCAGGGAACAGCAGCACACATCTCTGCCCAGAAATACTGCTTGTTTAGCTTTAGGCTGGGTTTATGTTGAAAGGAGAATGTGTGTGTGTGTGTGTGTGTGTGAGAGAGAGAGAGAGAGAGAGAGAGAGAGAGAATGCAGCCAAATTAAATGTCTGAATATAGTACTTTATATCACTGAACTATCAGTACATACCCTTCATTATCTATTCTTTCACAGGAGAGTGAGCTATACACTCACCTCAGTATTATTCTGCTTTGAGACAGGAGGAAACCTGAGAGGGACAGCGAGGAGATGCAGGAGAGAAGGGTCTGAACAACTACACCATCTCTGTCCATGTTGCCTTATTTATACTGTGGCCGTAACAGAGTGTGTTTTCTCTTTTTAACATAGCCACCACTAAACTACACACACACACACACACACACACACACACACACAGCCTAGCAACACACTATTTTAAATGTAATTTTCAACAAAGATAGGTCTAATTAGTGACATCTGACAGCACATTTTTAGCACATACTTGTGTGTCTATTTCCTAACTAAATACAGTTTTATTGAAAAATGTCATTCACTGATTGTGTGTTCTCAATAATGAATGCTCAACAGACTGCCAAACATTTCTGCCTTCATAAAAATAACATTACATGTACTGACTAGGATGTAATAGGATCTGATTTGAAAATACTGCAAGAGATTACCCTGGGTAATAAAGGATTGAAAGAAATGAAATAAACTCCTATTTTGGCGAGTGCCAGAACCTGCTGGTGATTCCCAGTGTCATAACAATTTGTCAATTTGCCCGGAAGGAGGGGAAGAGTTAATGAAGGAGACTCCAGCAGTGCAGGCATCCTGGAGGCTCAGCCCTGCCCTCCTAACAGTCAGCTCCCATTATCTCAACGTTTCTGTCCCCGCTCTCACTGCTGCTACCCACTGCCACCGCTGAAACAGAAAAGGTCACCAGCCACAGGAGGAGGGAGGGCAAGATAAAAAAAAAGGGAGAGGCGGGAGAGAAGGGTGAAACAAGAGTAAGAGAGTGAAAAGTCAAAAGATAGTGGAGGGGAAAAGAAGTGTGTAAAGTGAAAGAGAAAAAGAGAGAGTAAGCGTAGAGCAAGAGAGTAAGTGAACACAGAGGAAGAGGAAGAGATTGGAAGAATAAGAGGTGAAAGAGAAAAAGGTAGAGTGTCTTGGATTCTGCTTTGCATGAGTGTGTTATGCATGTTAGGCATGGTTTGCATGTAAGTGTGTTAATGCGTGTTCTTCCTGGCTTGTATGTGAGCTTTTATGTGCGTGTTCTTCCTGGCTCGTATGTGAGTGTGTTAATGCATGTTCTTCCTGGTTTGCATGTGAGTGTGTTAATGCGTGTTCTTCCTGGCTCGTATGTGAGTGTGTTAATGCGTGTTCTTCCTGGCTTGCATGTGAGTGTGTTAATGCGTGTTCTTCCTGGCTCGTATGTGAGTGTGTTAATGCGTGTTCTTCCTGGCTCGTATGTGAGTGTTTAATGCGTGTTCTTCCTGGTTTGCATGTGAGTGTGTTAATGCGTGTTCTTCCTGGTTTGCATGTGAGTGTGTTAATGCGTGTTCTTCCTGGCTCGTATGTGAGTGTGTTAATGCGTGTTCTTCCTGGTTTGCATGTGAGTGTGTTAATGCGTGTTCTTCCTGGCTTGTATGTGAGTACAATACGTGGATGCTGCTGTCTCTACACCTCAGCATCACAGCTCTAACAGCTCCTCTCACTTTGAGTGCCTTTGTGGTACCTTTCCAGTGCTTGCAAAGAAAATGCATTTCAGAAATTTTGTGTTCATTTGGCTGCATACTGCATACTGTATACTGTAGCAATAAAATTAGGGTCTCATTTATTACTGCATCTAACAATAAGCTACTGATTCAATATTGGTCTCATTTCATTTACTGTCATCTCATTATTCTCATTTAAGCATTTAGGAGGGTCAAGGACTTTATGAAAACTAAGATGGATACCACTGTGGATATATAAAAGGACAAAACTGAGTCACTGCCGGTTTGTTGCTTCACCCCCTCCAGCCTATCAGCTCGCGACTCTTTGTTGACACTCCTTCCATCCCACAATCCACTCTCATTGTGACTCATTGTCAGATTAATGTCATGTACGACTTTTGGTCCAGACAAATGAAGTGTCCAGCGACCTTCCATCCCTTCCTCTTTTCCCTTGCTGCTCGCTCAATTCATCGAATCTCAGACAAATTTCACAAACTATATTATTTGATCATATGAGTTGAAAAGGATTCTCAATCAATAGTGTCCTGCAGGGCATCCTGGTGGCTCAGTGGTCTCAGGCACATACCAAGTCAACTTGTGTTGGCTGGGAGGAAGGGGAATGGGATGAAGTTATGGTTGTTAAAATGAATTGAAATTATGTATAATGGAAATGTAATGTTGTGAATGGAAAGAAAAAAATAAATAAATAAATAAAAGCACATACCAAGTAACTGTAACGTCCTGGGTTTGAATCCGTTCTGGGACCTATGTTGCATGTCATCCCTCCGATCTTTGCTGCTTCTCTCTACTGACTGTCAAATAAAGGCAAAAGGCCCAAAAAATAATCTTAAACAAAACTCAGTGTCCTGCAGAAACCTTGTATCTCCAATTAAACTGGTTGATTTTAGAATCGGCACCTTTGACAATTCACAGTGCATCATCAATAACACTTTCCTGTCAACCGTCAATAAAAACACATATGGCAAAATTAGAAATACATGGTCACACATGGAAATAGTGAGAGCAGAGCCCAAACTGAAAAAGAAAAAACCTGACACGCCAGAATGAGCGACATCATGATTAATGGAAAGGATAGATGCCTTAAATGCCACTCTCTTTATACGATTCAAGTGAGTTGAATGACACCATATGAACAGAGTGCCATCTTGACTGTGAAATTTCTAAGGTGATAATATGTGGGCAATTTTTTAAGGCGATGGAGATAGGCAGTATTCCTTTCAGATTTTATCGGGAGTGGCAGATGGGACAAACCCATTGTCGATTACCAAGTGGGCTATAAGGAACAAAAATGTAATGAAAAATTACTGTTGGCCATAATCCTTGGCAAAATCATTTATCTATATTGCTTGAAAAATGTTTTCTCTGCACTCTATCACAGCTTTTAGAGTTGGTTACTGAAAATGAGAAGCTCCAACATTAAAAAGGAGATCGTACCATAGAGGTCCAGTAATGTTTCGACAGCTATTTTTTACTGGATTTATATTTGGAGCTGCTTATACTGAATGTTGATAGTGGTGTTCATGAGGCAAGCTGTATTTTGCTGAGTGTTGAGTTTTTCCTCAGGATATTGACAGACTGAAGCATCTGGCTTACGTGTATAATATCTATCCCAGGGTTGGAAAAAAAACATCAACAAGAATAGTAACAACAACAAAAACATCAAATGGTTACAAAGTCAATTTTTTCAACTGTCATGTCACTCTACCATGGTTGAAATCAGTGGAAGGAAAACCACTTGAAACAAAAAAAGACTGGATAGAATAGAAATAGAATAGGTGTTGAAAACACAACAAAAACAGTAGCTCAAAGTAGGAGTGTGACCTTTAGCTACACAGATGCCACAGTCAGTCTGCATGCATACAGGGGCTATGTAAGGTGATAGCAGTTCAAGTTGGGTCCAGATGGATCAAGAGGGAACTTCAAAATGTATAAATTAATAGAGCTTTCTTAATGTCCAACTGTCTTATTTTGCCCAAGTGACACATCTCGGTGTCCCTGCAAGAGTCCCTGCATACATGCATGTCTGTGATGGACTCTGAATTTGATGACCATCATCTGTCCTGGTTTCTTAAAAGGATATGCCACCCACAAAAAAATGTAATTGTTATTCTGACATTGAGAAGTTTTATCGTAGCATCATTTTCGTCCTGAATGTTACTTTCCCCTTGTTTCTGCCGGTGGCCGAGAGCATTACGGCTACCCAGTTAGATACCTGAAAAATAGTCTAAATGAATGCATACAGACCATAAAATAACAAAGTGTTGGTCTTTATCCAAAATGGCTTGCAAGAAATCTCAGGAAACTTGGATCGGGGCTTTATTGAGAAATTGTTAAAACAAAACATATGGCCACATTCACTTGCACCCAAACACCATATGTTCAAGTTTCCTTAGTATTGTACACCCCAAATAGCTGCATTAAGGTCAAATGTTCAAGGAGCTGTGTGTGTATGTGTGCACCTCCAAGTGTGTGTCTGTGTGTGTGAAATATAGCTGTATGGTTTTGTGTGTTCATTGTGCTCTAAATGGTAATGCAGCAGAGCAGAATCTATCTACATCGAGTAAATGCATGGGGAGTTTCCCTTCGCAGGCCTGCCAGCTCCTCTCAGCCAGCCCCTGTGGGTTATCAAAGCAGACACTTGGCAACCTACTTTCCAAAGCAAAGCATCTGCCCATTCAGAGGCAAGGGGGCTAACGTCAGACTCTATCATTCTTGTGTTCCAAATGACCTTGGCATCAGCACATGCAGCAATATCTGATGCATGGCTTTTAAGTTCAAGGGGGAAAAAATATAACTGCAAATCAATTCTAAGTTTCACCGCAGGTCCTTGCGATGGCCATTACTAAAATCAAAGTCACCTTCAGAGCGGACAGAGGCGGCCATTACTTCTTTAAGAGGCGGGTTATTGGTATTCTGTTTGGTTTGGACATGCTTGCTTGCATTGCAAGTTTTGAAATTGGGCTCCCAATTGGAAAAGATACACACACAAAGAGTCTCAGGAGACACTTAACAAAAACATCTGGCATCTGTTTAGCCTGCTGTCTCCCTGTCTCTCTATCTTTCCATGTGTCTATCTATCTATCTCACAGACATGATGTCCATGTTGGTGCACATGCAGCTGGGTGTGAAAAATTCACTTCACTAAAACAAAATGGAAATCACGTAATATGGACAGACAATGCAGGGAAATTAATTGCAGAGGAAAAACCCTTCCTGAATTAAAAAGTGAACCAACCCTAACCCTGTGTGTGTGTGTGTGTGTGAGTGTGAGTGTGTATGCCAGAGTGTCTCCCTGGCCCCACACACTCCAGAAACACTCAACAGTACAAACAGGATTTCCAGTCTGGGAATGGCTTAGAAGAGTGTCTTTGTTTTGGCTGAGCCTTTCGTCTCTCCCTGCTCTCAGAGCTGTGTCTGGTGTTTTAAGTGGCTGACAGGCAGGAATACCTGTAGCTTCTCCCCTTTACACCTTCACTGTTCAGGGGAATTTGCTTTTGGCTGTTTTCCCACATAGTGCCCGTACAATAGAGCAAAAGTCAGACGGGGAGGGGAATAGTACTTTATTGTTATGCACTGCAAATGTTCATGTCTGAGTCTTTTACTCAGAATTGAGGAAGTAATGCTGGCTGAGGATCTTAAGGGGAATACCACTGAATTTCAGGAATCAAATGTGTGATTTCTATGCCCCAAGAAAGTTACGTTTGTATTAATGAACACAACAATCTCCTGTTGTTGGAAACAAGAGAAACATTTGTCTTGCCCCTAATCTGTTATGTCATCCTTGTTGAAGGATGAGATTCATCACCAAAACATAGAAAATGTGATTTCCAGAGCATCAAGGGTGACTTTCTGTACATATATATATATATATATATATATATACACATTCCCAGGTACAGGCTGGTAAGCAAAACCTATTCAATTGATTGTCTGTGGAGGAGACATGAGGACATCACCGTTTTCAGCTCAGTATATGGGTTGGGAGAGAGTTGCTCATGTTCACAAATATTGACTGGACTTCCCTCAATAGGAGAGACAGTGGATTCTTAAATTGAGTGGTATGACCCTTACAGCCAAGTGACAAGAGGGTGAGGTTGGTAATGAAAACTCAGTAAACAATGCATACAGGAAAATAGTGTGATATGTCAGTGCATCACTCATGAAATATGTTTTACTGGAAATGTTTGTCCTCGTTCTGGGAAACATAGTACTTATGCAGGAGGAATGAGAGATCAGGTCCGGGTAATGAAAATGATAATTGGGAAATCATCCATATCCTTCCACAAGACCTCTGCAGGAAATGTAAAGGGGTATTAAATAATCTATGACTTTTATCGATTTCTATTGCCGACCAAGCAATTACAACATTGACGAGGCTCTGACACAGCTTACAGTCAATTATAATTGACATACAAAATAGAGTCACAAAATAAAGACAAGGATGCTAGATAATTAGAGCGGAGAAAACTCTAGTGAACAGGTAATATATCACAATGGAAACTGCTACAATAATTGTGCTTTGTTATTTACCTATTTTTGGCTTGAGAACAAAATGTCTTGCAGTGCCGGTAGCACAGGCCTACCGAAGGAGAGCAGTCTGACTCACTCTGACTCACACTCTTGCTCTGTTTCCACACAGATTCCACCCGCGAAGACGCTTAAGGCCGTCAGGACGACGGCACTGCATGCCCTCCTCCTCACCGACACACTGGACCTCTCTGGCTCCCTTCCCACTTCACCATGCCAACCTGGTTAAGCTCTTTTACTTATATTATCTTTATTATCTTAACCCTCCTGTTATGCTCAAATTTACTAACATCATTTATCCTTGGGGTCAATTTAGCAGAAATTTAAACCTCCAGAAAATGATTGTGAATGAAATTGTTACCCAGGTTTATGTGTCAGGTAAATACCACTTTAAATAAAACATCCTCCCCCCCACACACCCTATACATCCAGAATACCTATTACGTGACTAAATCACCATAAAATCTCATTGATTGACCTAAAATTGGAAAGAAAGATCGTTTGGGTGTTTTAATGGCTTTATATTGTTTCTGAGTACAGATTCATTTTATTTACTATAATATTTGGAAAGAAAAACAATTTCTGTTATCAAGGATAGTAACGTGTATTATGTTCGGGGTCAATTTGACGGGGTCAAATGTTTGAAAACACAATTTCAAACATTTAGAAGGATTTTATTTATAAAACAGAACAGCATCATCATCAGAGCATCAGTAAGGAACACATAACAGTTCTTTATTTACAAAAAACACCAATAAAAATGTAATGTAGGCATCGTGTAGGGATTGGTCTTTGCTACTGTAAGTGCTATGTATACAAATATGTATACATATGTGAGATAGTAAAAAACAAAAAAGTTATGTAGTCACCAAAATGTGTGACAGAATATGGACAGCATATTATTTTTCCTACAGGCCACCAAATGATGCCCATTCAAGTGTAAAACCTTCAATAAACATTCTATTCACCCACAAAATCTTTCTGCTATTCATCGTCAGTGTAGCAGTTCCAGACTGTACGTCTTCATGACATGACAGGTTAAAAATTCAGTGCCCTGATCTCTAACGTTAGATCAAAGTTGTTCATGTTTACACACAGTGATTAGACTACAGTAGTCCTTGGGAATAGCATATGTGAATTAATAAAGGAAGTGAGTGACATTCCAATGCTCTGTTAAACCTTATTTAGCCTCCAACAAAGATTTCTAATTACTGCAAGTATTGTCTGTGGCTTGATGGAAGCTCAGCAGGACAATTTCAAGCTCTTCAGGGAAGAAACCTGACCTTTCCTTCTTCCCTTTATAGATCAAACAGAACCTAGTCCTAGCTTAGATTCAGCTCTCAAACGGGGAATAATGGGATGTAGACCCCCCGCCATGATATCTTTCTACTGCTGCTAGGCTCTGCTATTATTCCCACTGGAAAAAAATAAGAGGTGGAGGAAGAATGGTCAATTATTCTGAGCCTTATTACCAGTGGCAAGCGCTTAGATTGGAATAGATCTTGATTGAAACTGTTAGAATTCAAAATGTGGGCCATTTTCCTCTAGATCCCTAAATGACATAACATGGGCTAGCAGGGTGGTCTGGTTAGGGAGACCAATAATCCAATCCATCCAATAATTGGAAAGTCATAGGCATTTTCCAAGCAACAGCCAATGTGCCCATCCCTGCAGAAGTGTCCTTGAGCAAGACACTTCACCCGTTCCTGCTTTGGAGCACTGCTCCTTGTAATTTGACAAGAGTACTAACATGTTTTGCTGGGTTTAGATCCCAATGTGAGATTAAATTGAATAAACCTCAGTCTTAAATAGGTTTAAGAAACTCTTATGCGCCCTGGTAGTGCAGTTAGCTAAACTGCATACCATGCAAGTATGACTTCCTGTGTTTGAATCCTTTGCAACAACTTGAAGCAGTAATGTCAGGCCTTGATAAAAACAAAAGTAATGTCAGATGCTAAAAGTGTGCAGAAAATAATCTGACATGATGCAAGTGGTCAATATATACAACCACTTAAAGTGGGTCCATTAATGCAATGTTAAAGGTACTGTATGAGAAACTGAAAAGATACTAGCTTGTCATTTTGAACCAATCCATAATCCAAAAATAATCAAAGGGTACAATAGTAGGCCCAACTCTTATTCAAAGAAAGACATTTTTTTTAATAATGGCTTATTTAACATTTAACATTTCTTCAAAACACTGGGCGAATCAAGTTGAAAGAGGGGTCAATTCCATCTGTGTTCAGCTGGAGCCAAAAGAACACTGGAAGGAGCATAGCAGGTGAGTCTCACTTATCTAGGTACTATAGACAATGGGAGGTCTAAATATGGAGGTTATGTCACGTGAATCAATATTTTTACAGTGGCTCTGATGATGAAATGATGGTGGAAAATGACTCCAATAGTGACTGGCAAGAGGAATAGTGATTGCATTACATAGTATGTAATAGTATAGTATGTATGTTACATAGTATGTTACATAGGTCTGATAGTATTGTGTGAGCTTTTGTGAGTACTAGTAACATTTGTGAGACTGTTTTGTTGTCCACTGTAAGTGACACTGATGAAAAGAAGGACATGGAAAATATAAATCAGTAAGATAGGTAAGTTGGAGTGAGTGGTCACATTTTGCTCTACAAATGTAAACTTCTACTCTGCACAAAATGTCAATATACATTTATGATGTGTGCAGCCACATAATATTCTATATTCAAACTATATATATTTTAAAAAATCAAGTTAATGAGCCAGTTTACTTGATTACCTAATAACTTTCTGTACTATTCCTTCAAAATAGTTGTATTTCTATATCAGTGTCTTCTAATCAACTCTTCGGCTGTTCAAATTTTCAGCTGTATGGCTCAATCTCCATCACAGTAATCAAGCATAGTATAAACTGGAATACATGGTACATTAATACATGGAATTCAATTATCGAGCACATGTTAAAATATATTCAAGATGCAGTTCTCCGTTCACTTTCCCTGATTAAATGAGAGAAGAATTCTCTGTATAGTGGCTGGAGTGGTGATGATTAATTCATCCTACTGGCCATAGATGCCATGCTTCATTAGCCATGAGCTATCATTGTGATTGTTAGGAGAGAAATAGTTGTGCCTTTGCAGTAGAACTGGAGAAACTTTAGGTACTGGTAGTACTGAATGTGTCTTTCATTCAGGTGCAATGGGGCTTGCTGAGATGACAGACACAGACCATGGCTACACTGTGGAGGCCTTGACAATAGAGTGGCTAGAGTACATATTGCAAAAAGATACAAAATAAACAGCTTAGACATCGAGAAATCAATTCTATAAAATTAGTTTTAAGACAAAATTGAAAATAACAGATTCAGCAGACCTTTGAATGGTTATTTCAGGGTGTTGGAGCTCTCAAAAGCTTGATTGCCTCATTTTTTAAGATTCACGGTGTTGTGCAGGATCTTGTATCTGGTTTGTATCTAGAAGTGATTTAGCTGGATTGCATTAACACCAGATATTAAAATGTGAGCGGGTATACACAGTGAAGTCAGATTTCTCTTTCCCTTGCAAACTGCTGATTGCTGAGCATGTCACTTGCTTAAGTAATATTTACATTGTTTAAAATTGACTGTAAACACCTGGTCACGGATGTTGCCAATGAACGACTATCCACTATGTTACTATCTGAACAGGCTGCTACCTGTTTGATTTACGTACATCATATTTGTTGTTGTTAATGTGGCCAAATGCATCTCTGACCACCTGCAGAGTTGGTTTGGGTGATTGGAACTTGAATGGATCTTTGCATTAACATTAACACCTGAATTGTATGAATTTTGCTCTACCCTATATGCTCTACCCTGTATTGTCAGGTATTAAGGGGTCAATGTCAGTCATGGCGAGTACCATGCATGACCCACTTTGGTCTTCAGGATGCAAGCACTATGTTTGAGTTTGTCACTGGTGTGGAACTTGGTGAAGTGTAGGGGGGTAAGAGCAGAAGTAGGGAGGCCTGAATAGCATGTTAGCATTATTCCCCACATAGTACAATTCTCAGTTCAGTTTTTACTGTACCGTATGTTAATACACCAAAAATCCACATATCATGGAAAACCACACATTGGTTGCAAGGAAGAATGTCTTAAAATAAACTGTTAAAAACTTTATTAACACTCACATAGGCAAGCAGTTTCTATGTAAAAAGTAAGGTAAGCACAACCAGACACACAGCAGAGCATGCACCTAAGGCACAGAGCTGGAGTTCCTGAGCATCACAGACAAGCACTCTAGATGGTTAATGCTTCATCCTGAATTGTGTGGATTATCCGGGAAATGTGAGAGACGATCCATAGTAAATGTTTCCATTTTTCTCCCATGCAAGCAGCCAGGGAAATGACACCTTAGCAATAGCTCCCCAGTGTCTGGGTCCCAGTCCTGCACCAGGCCAGCAATCTGTTTTAAATGAACTGTTTGTGTTCCTCAGACACATGCAGTGTTATTTTAATGGCCTGGAAACCACAGAGCAATATCGTAAAGGATTATTATAGCTTTAAATCACCTGCGAGAACCGATCACACTGCATGGGAATTCCATTAATCATCTTTGCCAAGGTGCTGCTCAAATTAAAGACCAAGTCTCGCCTTCACAGGCAATGGAAACAAACCACATGTATATATACGCTCACACTTTCAGTATCTCTGGTTTTCTCTTACTTTTACTGGCCTTCCATGCATAATAATAATAAAAAACACCCTTAGAACAGAGAAAGAAAAGGCAGAAAATGGTACAATACCAACCACTGAAAGGGGGGAAATAGTCTCTCATGTAGCTTGCTAGGATCAATTTACCTTAATGGGAAATTCAAAGTAACATTTTGCTCTTTTAACAGATCATCAAAGCTAGTCAATACATTTGACTCACTGCCAATGTTTTTTCCACAGAGAAAGCTACTCCAACAAATAACAGCTATCCATCATGGATTCAACTCCCTAGTTGAGTACACATTTTCCATACAGTTAAAAGCTTAATCTGGGTCTCTGGCTTCAAAATGGCACCATTATTGGAAATCAGCACCTTTCTGTTTATTAGTTTAAAAAAATGAGGACTCTTCACACATTGTTGCTAATGAAATTACATCAGACAAAAATGTATGTTATAAGACAACTCAAAGGAAAATATGAGGTAGATTCCGTATTCTTTTGATGTAAAAAGGAAACAAGGAAACAAACTCTACCAGTCACACTAGTTGGAATCAAGAAATTCAACCTCAAACCAATGGATGTTAACCTGTTGTGTGGTAGACAAAGTTACAGGCAACATAGCCCATCATTATGGCTTGGCTCAAGTAACTTTTAGCCCAACATTGTACAGCTATTCAACACATTAGCTAATGTTAATTAGCAGCTTTACATTCACATAGTTAGCGAGTTTCCACACATACAAGCAAGCTAAGATCACTTAAAAAATGGCACCCTTTTATTTAACTAAATGGTAAAATATAAGTTCTAATGTAGTACTGTTAGCCAGATTATTTAACTTGAACGTGTGAGCATTTTTACTAAGGCGCACCTTCTGCTGCTTCTATCCTTGACAGGGCTGGGGAATATGGATTGGGACAACACCGCTCCTCCATAATGGAGTTTAGGGAATATTTATTAGCCTTCCCCACAGGTTGTCTTCAAAATTCTCCAAATAAATGTGCTTGGCACACACTTGCAGTTATTTGCTGTTCCCAATTAACGTTGAAGTTTGTCATTTCCAGGGAGATGGTGAAAAAATATCTCCACTCACCTAAATTTGACCCTTGCAATCTGGCACCTGACAATGAGTTGGCATTTTGTTACTTGCTTGAATAAAATACAATATACAAACCACCTCTCTCCACAGCCAGGTACAAACCCACATCACCATTGCTGCTTAGTGGGTGTGGCTGGTGTGGTTAGATGCTGGCTTCCTTTTGCTGAATTATAATCCAAGCTGTAAACCAGAAAACTGGAGCATATCTCTGGTTTTACACCTCGTGGGGAGCTGGTTTTATTATGTTGAACAGAGGAAGGGTCGGTGGAATGTTCCTTTAAGCTCCGCCTTTAAAATGACAGAAGCAAGAGAAAGCTGTAACTGAAGGCTCTATGATAAGTGAGGTTGCTTTACTACTTTCTCCTACTGCTAAATTTCAAGAAAAGGCTATCGCAACGTTGTTTGTTCTTTAGGTTTAGACTTTTGTAGTAATCTTAATTTACCGTCGAGGAGGGGTTGATTCTTGCTACTAGAATATGTGATTTTGTCAAGGTAACAAAAGGTTGAACGTCTAGGCCAGGGGTGTCAAACCATGTGCCATGGAGGGCCGAGAGTATGCAGGTTTTCGTTCCAACCCAAGAATACAGCAGGTGATTTCACTGATTAGTTCCTCCTCTCTGGTTGAAGGTGTGGTAATCAGTGAAATCACCTGCTGTATTCCTGGGTTGGAACGAAAACCTACATACTCTCGGCCCTCCGTGGCACATGGTTTGACACCCCTGGTCTAGGCCATTTAAAAAGCAATTGCGGTCTACATTTTGACCATTGGTGGCAGCAGTGAGCATTTTGCGCAGAAGCAGCCACCTGCCAGTTCATTACAATGGAGATATGGGGTGTACCTGTCTTTAATAACAAAGTCTAAAAAGGAGATGAGGCATGTGCCAGCGCGGTGAAAGTAGACAAGTGAAGGAGTAAGTGAAGTTCTCTTTGGGTAAGTGAAGTTCAACATGTTTTTTCGTGATAGACCTCTCTGACCTTCGTTGGGAGAAATCTCAATGGAGCAGCACAAGACCCTTTTGGAGAGATAAAAACCCATACAACAAAAGAGTCCCAAAGGGTTCTGTATCAGGGCTACCCTTTCCTGTCTATAACTTCTTCAAATTTCTTTATGACTTGAATGGCTTGAATTCCACATCTTGAAAATCCGGTTAGGTAGGTTATTACCTGAACCAGGTGTGCTGGTGGTGGAATAGCCATCTCACAAGATATCAACTATGGAAAATGGAATAATTTCTTGTTAAATTTGTATTGGATTAATGTTTGTTTGTATTTATTCTAATGTTATAGTGTTTTTCCGAAAAAATAAACATGTACTGCCCAGATAAATAGTTTTGAACATAATTTCACTAACTTTTCAACATAAGTTTAGCCTAAGACTTTTGCACAGTAATGTATACTGGCATATGATGATCTGTATAAATTTATTTTCATGATTCATTTCATGATGCCTGCCTCTTCCATTTCTACCTGCTTGCTCTCTAAGCCATCCCTTGCAATATTTTCTATACAGATATTGGTCCACTTGTAATTACCTTTATTATTTGTAATCACCTATGGGTTTGTTTACTGCCACCCCTTGGATTGCATATTTTCTATTGTTGATTGTCTGATGAGGATGTCTACACCAAAACATCATGTTTTTAACAAATAAATAGAGATCTATTTTTGGAGGATGAGAGTGTCACACCTTTCTATCCTAGTACTGCCATAACCCTAACCCAGGACTGGTTCATTGTTTTGCTCAAGGACCATTAAGCAGGATTGATGCTTGCTGACTTAAATCACTGCACTTTACACTGCACCTAAGATATAGAATACTTTTATTTTATTCATAGACAGTGTAGCTTTATTTCCCCAAATAATATTGCAGGAAGTGTGCCATATGGATTTTCTTTACACTGACTTCCTGAAGAAGGGCATCATGCACCATGCCAACTGTATCACCATATATGTGGGTATTTAGATTGCCTGGAGTGTTATTTTGACTTGACTTGCATTCAGGTCACAAGGTAACAGTAAAGACATGGTGAAACCAAGCATCGTTAAAATAAGATACTCAAAGATTTCTTTGGGCTCTTCCCAGGGGGCAAGGTGAGGCTGAGAGCTGCATGGCAAACACAATGGGGGATGAGGAGAATAAAAATGAAGAGTGAGAGTTGTAGAGAGAGTTTAACTTCAGGATTTAAAACAAGATCATTCTGTTATGTTACTACAAATATAGAGCTAGCTTGTGTGTGTGTGTGTGTGTGTGTGTGTGTGTGTGTGTGTGTGGGTGTGTGTGTGTGTGTATGTGTAATCCTAGTTATCTACTCATGGGATTGTTTGCCATAAAAGACATATCCCCATAGAGAGACCCCAGCTAAACACTTTTAGACAATATTCTAACGGAGCTCTGCAGTTAAATACATATTGGTGTTTAACACATCTCTGCTTGAGTGAACTCATCAGATCAGTATAAATTCTGACTGAAATCTTCCTTTAAAGCGCTGTAATACACCTACAAGTTCAGAGGTTATAGTGAACAGATTCCATTTCACTAGTGTTTTTTCTCTCTTATTTCATGCATTTGATTATTTCCACATCTTCTGGTACGACCACATCAAGTCAAAAGGACTCCCAAGGTGCTTCAGTGCTTCTCAACAACGGCTTTGCTCATTGTTAACATAACATTTGCATTTTAGGTAGCTGAAACCCAGTGATTAACGAAGTTGAGCTACTTACGAGTGCAGCAGAATAACACCTCCTCTCCTTGTTATATTGATTAGGAGAAGAGGAGTTTCTTCATCCGTCTTCAACTGTAAAATGTCTAAAGGACCTCAGTATTGTTCATAGTTAATGTATTGGCTAAGAAAATTTTGTTTAATGTCAGTTTCTGAAAAGTATATAAGTTTTTAATAACTTTAGATAACTTATTGACTTGATAGTGTGAATGTGGACAGTCTCAAGATTGCTATATGTGCCATATAGTTTTACAAGCTGTGTTTTACATTTTTAAAATTTGTCATTCACATAGATGCATTCTGCTGGATTGGACATTCACTGCTTCATTTGAAGGGAAATTGTGTTTAATTCATTGAATTAATAACAGGACTGTAATTACTGTGTAGAGAGTTTATTTCAGACATATTAAAAGACAAAATATATATACAATTAAGAAAGAAACAAAATAAAATAACCAATAAAATTAACAGTAAACTTATTCAACAAATTCTCAATAAACAACATAAATAGTCCGAAAAAGGTGTAAGATGAAGCTACAGCTTATAATGCCTACCCTTTTAACCATACATCTTAAAACCAAACTTACATTTTTAAACTTGCTTTAAACTTGCTAAGTGTTGCACATACTTTCAGTTCCTCACTGCAGCTGTTCCACAAATTCACTCCTTTGACTGAAATACAATGCTGTTTTACATTAGTCCTCACTAATTGCTTTTTGAACATTTAAATTCCTCTCAAATCATATAGACTCTCTCTCTTTTCAAACAACTTTTGGATACTTCTGGGTAATAACTGATTCTTAGCTTTATACATAACTTGAGCCACACGACCAAATCTTTACATTTTAAAGCCTTTAATTTGACAAAGAGTGAGTTTGGTGGTTTTCTATAAGTAGTTTTGTAGAAACATGTACATTAAAAGAACAAAAATATGTACACAAATAAAACATGATGCTGTCAATGCAATATAAATAAAACAGCCACTACCATGTTACAATATAATGAAATACATTAAAAACTTTACAAACACACTATATTCGGTAATTACTCATTCAGATGGTCTGTTAGTCATTCCGCAGTACTTTCTATTTTTCATTTTCGAGTGAGTGCTTAGGTGATAGCAGTATTTGCGGAACACAAAAGATGTTCACCATTACAACCACCAGCTCAGTTGAAACCATTGTGATTTATGGCGAGCCAAACTCCTGTTTATGCTAATGATGCGTGGTTAATGGGGCAGACTTAACAGTGTCTATTATCAAGTAATCACAATTTATTCCCCTTACACTAACTGGATTGAGAGACCTGGGTTTCTCCAACAAACAGGCAGCGGATTGTAATTAAGGCTGTGAAATGTCACGTTAAAGAGTGAACCACAGGATAATGGCTATTATGTCAGCAGTGCATTTACCGACGATGAGCCAAAACCTGATGATCTCTTGCTGTTGTGTGCATATAGTATAAAAGCAAGACCAGAGGATGCTTTGAGGAGGTGGTGAAAGGGAATGGATCCCGCCTTTTTAGCACAAATGAGGCCATGCAGCACCTGAATTTCATGGTTACACCCCCACCTCACCCACCCCACTATATGATAAATTTGAGCAAATCAGCCAAGCATAATCTATTACTGTAAGTGCTGGAAATGTCATGGTTGATGATTTATCTAAATAATACACGCTCTCGCACAACAATAGAGTATGGTTTATGATAGTTTTGTAGATAGATTTGAGTTTAGCCTTGATAAATTGTGTACATAAGCATGGCAACAAATGGGGTTTACAGTTGCAATTTATTACATGCCGTAATTGCGATGATTGATGAAAGGAGTAACTTATTCTATTGATTGCAGTAATGATTTTTATCCCATTACATTCCAATTGAACAAGGGGGATTATGGGCAGACAAATTGCTTTTTTTCCCTCACATTTTCCCTAAAAGCTGTGGTTAATGGTCCACCCAAAAATCCACCCTAAAACACTTAAAAAAAAAAAAAACTGTGATTAGCAATGTACTTTGCATTTCTGGGCCCATTTTGTTGTTTGGTGGCGAATTTTTTTTATTCCCACAGATAACTGGCCAAATGTAAATGACTTGATGTTGTCAAAAGTTGTTCTGGTAAAATAACAAATCACTAACTGAAGAAGAGGCAGATGAGGCAGGTTGAGGGAAAGTGGGTACACCCGACAAGTAAATTACTGAACATCACAAATTGATGATATATACCAGGGTAAGAGTACCATTTACCCAATCTCAAACCATGGCCTAATTACATTGGTAGTCAAGGTTTTTGTACATGTACATTGTTAACTTGTTTGTTATTGACCTTTTTTGTTAAATCAAGACTTATGAAATAAATATGACAAATATTAAAATAGTGCTTCATCTTTAGAGTTTTATGATACATTCACAAAAGCAATCTGGATGTTTTGTGTCAGACAAGTTTGCCATCATTCATTCAGCTGTAGCGCTGTGATTTTGTGATATTCCTTATATTTCAGTATAGAACAGAAATGCCTTGCTGAATGGGAAAAACAGACCCTAGCATAACACACAGAGTCAATTCAACTCTTTTGATAAGAAGGTGGTGCTGTCAAAGCAAAAGATAGCATTCCTTTTTTCATTTTCCTTTCCTCTCTTAATCTTTTCTCTCCTCATCTCTGTTTCAGTTGGGATTTTTGTGTAAGACAAATTACTCAACAGCTGTTCCTCTTTGTCTACAGTCAGTTGTGTGCTGCCACACTTGGTTTGTTCCTTAATCTGTCATGTCATCTTCATCCTACCCAGCCCCCATATTTCAATTGAATCCCCAGCAGAAACAAGAGACACTTATGTCAGATAAACCACCCTTCACTTCTGTTCTTTTCTCTTGCCTTTTCTTGTCTCTTTTCTACCTTTTCCATTCCCTGCCTCTCTTTTCCTGTCTTCTTCCTACCTCTTGCCTCTCCTCTCCCACTGTCACTTCTTAAACCACTTCTCCATTTAATCTGCCTCACCCATGCCTCCATTTGAAGTTTCACCTCCTAATAACTCAGTAATGGTGGAGTTGGTCCGGAGAGCCCCAAGCTATCAGCTTTTATGGCTCTAATTGTTTCTTCTTCGCCATTATTTGTAAGACCGCTGTCGAGTGAATACAAATTGGCCACAGAAGGGAGCAACATTGAGCACCGATCCAAGACTAATTTCAGCAACTCTCGGTGGACATAGAGTCAAGGAGAAAAAGAAAAGAGAAAGCTTACAACATGATACTGATTATGGTACTGCTGTGCTTGGGAGAAAAAAGAAAACACCAGAATAGTTCAATCATCAGAGCTCATAATTACCACAGTCTTATACCGAATGTTTTAAAAGTAGGTCCTTGATTTTTTCAAAAAAAATAATCATCATAATAGTAATAATAATAATAATAGTGAAAAACAATGCTGGACAATTTTATAATCATTAGTCATTTCAACAAAATAATTCAACATTCAACTGATATTAAAGATTTAAGCATTTATTAATACTACAAATTATACATATTTATAAAAAAAAATGGACTATTATATATTTATATGTCTTCCACGTTCTCCTGCATTATCGGGCCATTTTTCTCTTCTCCCATCTCCCTGTCTCCTAGTGCCACCATTTCTAATAGTGAGGGATTAACATTTAATACACTCTCCTGTCAAGGATTATGGAACAGGTGACACATTTTCATTTCAAGCTCACTCCATCAAACAAGATGCATACAAACACAGGATGCAGCAATATTTGATCTAGGATTCCAGTAAAAAAAAAAAATCACAAATGATAAACAATTATGTTTGATGTAAGATGGATTTCGTTTTTGTGCCACAACTGGATTAAAGTGATAAACCATTTTTCCTCTGATCCATCTGAACATGTCTAATCGACCTCAAAATGCAGGCTTATATACTCATCTTTCCTTCAATAGATGTGGGAAAAAATGTGAATTCCTGGTGCTTGACTCTGTCATTGACTTTTTAAAAAGTATGTTCTGTATATCACAGATCTGACTGACAGAACGACTAACTGAATGACAAAGCACATTATCATCCCGCTTGACTTTGCATCTGTGGCAACATCACTCCAGCAATCATAGCTCATCAGTGGTGTCAGGCTTTATAAAATAACCAAGCAGCCTCTTGACATCATAAGTAAGGGTGTCATGCTAGCTATCATAGATAACCACACCACAACAAAACTAGCTCAGCCATCTCATTCTGCAGGCCAAAGGGTAATTGGTTGGCCTTCAGCCTGTGTCAGTGAATGGCAGGGCATTTTGGCTATCATAGCTTCTAGCTATGGAAACAGAGCTAACTGAGCCATTGCTATTGGGCTGGATTAGTCACCGAGTAAGACAGGACTGTTTTTCATGCATTCTCTATCTTGCTTCCTTGCTTTCTGTCTTTGATGCATCAATGATCAATAGGTTCATGCTTAAAACACCAGACAATAAATAATGTAATAATTTATTATTAATAATAATAATTAATTAATAATTTAATAATAAATAATTTACCTTGTGTTTTTAGGTGAGAGGGCCAAGCACCTCTATAGGAGCTTGGCTCTGTGTGCATGCTTGTTTGTTCATTTATTTGTATGTAGCGTTTATTGCAATGCCACTGGTTAGGGGAAGTACAGTGTGCACTTGTACTCCAGGATGTACGGTAGAAGTCACATTCCAGGAAGTAGCTTGGTGATTTTCTAACTGTCTCAAAGTCAACCCATGAATTAAATATTTTGTTCAGCAATTCTTTCATTCCAACAACACTGTGCTGCCACTGCAATTGTGTTAACAGGTTGACAGTCAACATGGATGGATGGACTGCATTTATATAGTGCTTTTATCCAAAGTGCTTTACAATGTATGCCTCTCATTCACCCATTCACACACACACACTCACACACTGATGGCAGTGAGCTACCATGCAAGGTGCTGGCCTGATCATCGGGAGCAATTCGGGGTTCAGTAACTTGCCCAAGGACACTTCAACATGTGGAGCTGGGGATCGAACCGCCAACCTTATAATCAGCGGACAACCTACTCTACCACTGAGCCACAGCTGTCCCCAATATAGTTTCACTGTTGTTTTCATGGGTTACTTAGGTTACTTACTACGTTGGCCAAATGAAATGCTGGGACTAGTAAACCAGCCAGGGCTGCAGGTTCCAGCAATTGGAAGGTCCAATTTCTTTGTAAATTTATCAGTGTAACTTTGCTGGCTGACATCTAAAAATGTTCAGAATTTTTTCATAGAAAAAAGCTACAAGTATGGTAATAAGGTAATAGGACAGCACCACTGATGGGCTAGCCAGACTGGCAATACTTGCCAGTGGATCAAACAAGCCTGGTGTCCTGTCCATGACAGAAATTGGATGTTTGGTGGCCAGCAGGAGGAGGCCAGAGTACAGTGATGGTAGCCAGCAGGATGCTGCACCTTTTCTGTTGGCCTTGCTGGAGGACGTCAAAGGTGAAATTTCCCCCTTCAAAAATTGTTGGAAGGCTTGAACGACCAGTGTATGCAACAGGTAAATTCTTTGTATAAGTTTGTGGTGATATGATATGACTGCACACCTGTACATGGTTCCAACACCATTATCAAGTTTGCAGACGACACAACGGTGGTTGGCCTCATCAACAACAACGGTAAGTCGGCCTACAGGGAGGAGGTCCAGCACCTGGCAGTGTGGTGCTCTGACAACAACCTGGACCTCAACACCAAGAAGACCAAGGAGCTCATTGTGGACTTCAGGAAGTCCAAAGCCGGCACACACACCCCCATCCCCTGGGGACGGAGGTCAAGCGTGTCACCAGCTTTAATTTTCTGGGCGTCCACATCTCCAAGGACCTCTCTTGGACCCTCAACACCTCGACCCTGTTCAAGAAGGCTCACCAGCGTCTCTTCTTCCTGAGGAGACTGAAGAAAGTTCACCTGTCTCCTCAGATTCTGGTGAACTTCTACCGCTGCACCATTGAGAGCATCCTTACCAACTGCATCACAGTCTGGTATGGCAACTGCTCTGTTTCAGACCGGAAAGAAACTGCAGAGGTTGGTGAAAACCACCCAATGCATCACCGGTACCTCACGCCCGTCCACCAAGTCGGTCCAGCACAAGCGGTGTCTGCAAAGGGCACGCAGCATCGTCAAGGACTCCTCTCACCCCAGCCACAGACTGTTTGCCCACTCCCAGTCTCCCTACACCTGCACTAGTTATCTATATTTTTTGCACTATGTAGACCATACACCATATACTTTGTACCCCGTTTATATTATCATTATTATTTATACTGTACATATCTAACGTATTTATTTCACTCTGTTCATTCTGTTAATATTGTCCATACTGTATATATCTTACCATATTCATAACTATCCCTTACTGTTTATTTAATAATATTTATATTAACACTATATATATATGTACATACTCTGAACTTTACTGCTATTTGCACTTCTGGTTAGATGCCAAACTGCATTTCGCTCTCTCAGTACAGTGCAATGACAATAAAGTTGAATCTAATCTAATATGTAGGTTTACCTTGATTGGAAGAAAGTGTACATTATATCACAAATAAATGCATATTTGCTGTTATTCTATTCCAATCATGCATCCTCTCCCTAGTTAATTTCCATCCAGCAGGCAGCATAGAAGAAGGTGTCAGATAAAGCTTTCCTCATATCTCTTTTGACTAGATCTGAATGCAAGAGACCTTTATGAAAGGGGATAAAGGAGAAATAATGTACTAGCATTTCTGTAAAAGATAAAGGGCGAATGTGGCCTTCTAAAAGAAGAGGGTGTTGGAACAAAGCACCCTACAAAAGCTTTATTCCTCTAGTCAAAAAGACCCTCTTTTCAATGAAAATGCAATATAGAAGATGAAGTGTGGCAACAACTGAAATACATTTCCATTAGGAGCAACCTCCTTGGCCTCAGAATGAGTATTGTATTGTGCTTTTAGGGTTTTGCTTTGTGAAACTGGGAGAGAGAGCGAGTAAGAGAGCCTGTGTATTTCTGTATGTGCAAATGGACACGCATACACGCACGCACATATACACACACACACACACACACACATACACAGACACACACTTCATAGATGCTGTGTGGGTGTGTTTAATCCGAAAATCCACACTTAGGTTCTAACTCAGCCACCACCTGCAACAAAGGCCAACACCCCCTCTACCACCACCAACCCCCATGGATAACAGGATTTGCCTTCATCAGAGCTGTTTTATCATGACTCAAGCTGTATTACTGGGAGATTAAAGAAAGAGGCCTGGAGCCATGAACCCTTCTGCCAGTTGTCTCTATACGGAATAGTTCTCCCTTTTCCACAGCAGGGCTACATGGGGCTTGTCAAAATGTGTTCAAAATGTAGGACCCAATGAAATTTATTTGAAACTCAAAGGAAACACAAAGGTCAAAGCATCTCTGTTAGAATCAAAAAAGGAATAAAAACAGAAATTGTTTTTGACAAGATTGATAGACATGAACAATGAGGAAGCCACGGCTAGTGCCGTGTGTCCCCGCTGTGGTAACTGGGCTGAAAGCTACCTCAGATGTCATGTTTGATATTTTTTATATAAAAGATTTATTTACTAGTGGTACACAAAGGGATTGACTTACCACACATAAATGGAATGTGTGTGGAAAAACCAATCCTACACAGAGCTAATTAGACATTTTGTTCAGATGATAATGGAGAACAGAAAAATAGACAATATGACAAAGGGAATACAGGACAACAAGGCAAGTCTCTGGTTCACTAAGAAGGAGGGAGATGAACTGAAGGCCTTCAGATCCAACCGTTTTCATGACTGTACCGGTAACAAGATTGATGACACCATATGTGAAAGCATCATATCCCTTTCATCTAAAGCAGATTATCTTGTGGATCACTCAAGCAGAAGGAACGTTATCTCTGATGGAATTTCAGTATCAAACAATGTTAGGAAGGTGATCAGTGAAAACCTTCAGCTTGATCAGAGCAAAATGGGAACAGACACGTTGAACTGGGAACCAAACAGCTAAAGCTGGAAGGCCTTGGCCTATTATCATCAAATTTCTCTGATACAAAGATAAGCTGGCAGTGTGCAAAAAAGCAAACGAGCTCAACAGAACACACATGTAAATCAGTGAGGACTACCCTAAAGCAGTTTGCCAAAAAAGAAGAAAACTAAAGCCAGCTCTAAAAGAGGCCTGGAAAAAGGGGGACAATTGAATTAATTAATGAATAATTTCCAACTTTGCTATGACCCAGTAGCACATATTGTTGAACATGGTATGGCTTGACAGGTGGTCACTACAGCTGTTCTACCCTTGAGATCTGGTAGGGTTAATTCACATTGTCAGTGTAAAGGCAAATATTTTGTGACTGTGTTGCGACAGATTCATAAACATCTGCAAGACAGATGGTGAGAATGCCCGTGTTAATGTGAGGCACACACCAAAGTGCTTATAAATAGTACCCTCATCATTGGGTACACCTCTTCATTCACGCAAACAGCTCACTCCTCCAGATAGTGAGTCATGTATATATAAAGCATGCAGACAGGGTCGAGAGGTTCAGTTACTGTTTGACTAAATGTTGGAACGGGCAGAATGTGTGATCTCAGTGACTGAATATGGTATGATTGTTGATGCCAGATATGCAAGCTCCAGCATCTCAGAACTGTACAGTTTCCAGGGTTTATCACAAATGACGCAATAAACAAAACACATCCAGTTAGAGGAGAGTGGCCAGAAACAGGCAGGCCACAAGAATGCAAATAATAGCTCAGTACAACAGTGGTGTCCAGTGCCTTATCTCAGAGCACACAATTTGTTGAACCTTGAAGTGGATGGGCTAGCAGCAGACAATTCCACTCATCTTAGAAAAAGAACATGAAGCTACAGTGGGCACATAATCACTAAAACTGGATTATTGAACAGTGGCAAAACATTGCCAGGTTCAACAAAACACTGTTTCTGGGTTTTCATCCTGCCTGGTATCAGTAGTGCAGACTGGTGGTGGTGCAATAGTGTAGATAATGTTTTCTTGGCACACATGAGGTTCCTTACATTACATTACATTACATTACAGGCATTTAGCAGACGCTTTTATCCAAAGCGACTTATAATAAGTGCATTCAACGTAGGTAAGCAAGAGAACCACTAGTCACCAGAAATCGTAAGTGCATTTCCTTCCTAAACAAGCATCTAAGAGCATAACCAGTGCTAAGGTAAAAGTTCAATAAGCTAGCTACCTACTTTTTATTTGAACAAATGAGACAAATAATTAAATCGAATAAACAAGAGCTCAGACAAATAAGCAAGTGCTAAGAGGAAGGGTCAGGGTAGTGTTTCTTCAAGAAGTGGGTTTTCAGCCTGCGGTGAAAGATGGGCAGCGACTCTACTGTCCTGACATCAGTGGGGAGTTCATTCCACCACTATGGGGCCAAGACAGAGAAGAGCCGTGACCGTGCAGATCGGCTGCAGGGGCCCCTGAGCGACGGGGCAACCAGTCGCCTCGAGGGAGCAGAGCAAAGTGGTCGGGCGGG
>CABFOQ010008627.1:7305-22565 GCA_900660455.1 Gephyroberyx darwinii
CTGGCTCTCCACCAGGGTAACCTCGGCCCAGAAGTTAGAGATGGTCATAGCGATGGTTTTCCCGTTGAATCCATCGGAGGGATTCCCCATTAATCCGACCCTGTGAATGATCACGAGTTTGCAGCAAGAAAAAGACACACAAACTTGTAATGTCTAGCGATGCAATGTCATAAGCCTGAGACTCACAACATCAAGTGGTCTCAATTCTGAAAGACTGTATGCATTACATTTTAGGCATTTAGCTGAGTGACTTACAAACAGGTGCAATTCTAGCATTCTACTACTCTGGTGGACTGATGATCACTGGCACAACACCCTTGAGCAAGGCACCAAACTCCAAACTGCTCCAGGAACACTGCACTACCCACAACCCTGCACTCTGAACTCTCAGAACCGATATGCCTGATAGGATGGGTGTGCACAAGGACAGTACTAACTGGAACATCAAAATCTACAGAAGCACTACTAACTGGAACATCAAAATCTACAACGTTTTCATCAACTGTGAAACGAGTGGTGCGTGACAGCGTGTAGCATTAGGGTTTCTCACCTGGCACATGACCGGCATGTGATTGGTTTAGCTGGATTGTCCTGAAGCTTGGCAGAGTAGTGCGTAAGCCACTTAGTGTAGTCTGAAAGGCCCTGGGATGCCAAGAGAAAACAAGTTGCCATTAAAACAATCTTGATTATTCAATGCCAGTGAATAAACTTAAAATATTTTGATGTAAAAACACCTGTCAGCCTACATTACAAAGTAGGGCTGCTAATTGAGATGCCGTACATTTACCCTGTTTGCCCAAATGAAATTCTGGTGTTGGGTATGGTCACGGGTGGGAAAACTTCTCTGCCCACAGGGAGACAAATCAAAGCTTAAGAGCAAAATACAAAAGTGTCTCCTAAACAGCAGTGAGCAGGCGCTCCATCCAGAGGAAGATGGACTCGCCAACGATGGCTGAACTTATTCACCACCACCACCACCCCCTCAAGACACTAAGAAGAAGACATTTAGTTTACTAAAGTCATGTTACAGGATTTCTGGGTAGTGAAGTCCTTCAAACTTACAAATATTCAAAAAGTTGTCTCTTGCCACTCGGGGCTAGGAAAGTGCAAAGTTGCCTAATGCAGCTCAACACTTTAAAGGAAAAATCCACCCTCTGATGCTCTTAAATGGTTAGATACCACAAATCTGTGATGTTCAAAGCATTCCAGGAGTTATTTTGGGATAAAGTGTTGTTATTTAGCTTTTTGTTGTACCCACTTTCCCTCAACCTCTACTTCAGTTAATGATTTCCTTCTTTTCCCAGAATGCTTTTCGACAACCCCCAGAGAATGGGTATGAACTGTTGCATTTAGCTGTGACCTTGGGTAAAGGTGGATATTCATTTTCCACCTTCAATAACTTGCATTCTGGTCTACTGAGGCTAATGTTGGTGGAGAAATTGGTATCTCCTCCTCTTCTATGATAGATTTCGCCCTGATTGTTAATATCGGTGCAAAATGGTGAGTCTAGAAAGAAGCTCTTCTTTGATTCCGAGGGACTAATACCAAAACCTGACCAGTTATCCACAGGAATAAGAAAAATAAAGAAAATGGGCTCAGAAATTAAAGGTACATCGCCAAAAGCTGTTTTAGGGTGGATTTTTCATTCAATAATCAGACTGTGCAATGCACTTTTACAAGTAGTTGTCTAAGTCTGCAATGATATTAATTTACAGAGTACAAAATTGAATTTAAAAAAATGCTTTTTCAAGCTGTTGTCTCATCGCTTTGCCTTTTGCACCTTGAACCCTGTGAGTTTGCACCAGGCAACGCTGAGTGCACAAACACGCAAAGCCGTTGACAAAATGAGGTTAAAGTACACACCACTTGGCCAATGAGTTGGAAGCCAGTAGGCAGCTTCATCCCAAAGACATGAAGTTGCTTCTCATTGATGAGCCACTCCTGGAGAGGAAGGAGCCACAGGAAGTAAATGTTGGTTATTTTAATATTCAACATAATGCATGGTCTCATATTTTTTATTATAATGCAATAATGAATTATAATTAAAAACTGCCAAAATTCTAGTTAAAAAAGTCACATCAGGGGAGTATTCAGTACTAATGTTCCCTCTAAGATAATAATTTGGTGACTTACATCTAATAATCTATCACAATGAGCAAATAATAATATCTTGTCAGCCATCAGTCCCTCCTCAGAAATGTATATTTATAGAACTGTTTTGGTGGCAAATTATATTAAGATGCAGGGACTTTCCCATAGCTTAGGGGTTTAGCAACGCTCCTTAGACAACGCTATTCTAATAACATCCTGTATGATGTAACAACAAATATTATTGGCTTTTTAACTGAACATTGTAATTATCAATTCAAAATGCCCGTGTGGGCCCCACTTCTTCTGATTAACCTCATTCTTTATGGGGATTGTGACTGGTAGAGATAAACGCACAACAATTATTGAGAAGGTGTTTCTAGATCAATATTAAGACATTTGAATAGGCTGAAGAGGGCTTTCATGTTTTTCAGGTTTACCATTAAAGTTCATGAATAGTCAATCTGTATGTGCTTCTCTATATACTGTATTTCACCTCCAGTGGTTTGATTTCACTGAAAGCCTAGTTTAAAAATCATCTAGCATATAGCACATTCTTTTCTGTGGTGTGTCCTGCATAATACTTATACTTAAATTTTGCTCTTTGAAATTAACAATAAAGACAGACAAACTTGAATGCTATGGTTTCCATGTATGGCAGAGGTCCACTGTCCATGAGCTCATCTGGAGGTACAGTATGTGTGCTAAAATGTGAAAATGTTCTGTCAAAAGTGATGGATTGTGTTCAGTTTACTTACGAACCCAGAATTGCCCAAAGATCCTGTCTTTAGCTTGTGGCTGCAGACTGAGGAATTGGGAGAGGTAGGGTAGAGTGTTCTTCTGGAGGCAATAAAACACCACGCTGGCCAACCGGGACTCTGTCAACCCTTCCTGCGGTTTCTCCAAGAAGCGAGTTATCCTGATGCACAAAACTAAAATAGATTAAAATCAATCTGCATTTACCAAACGCATGCTAACGCACTTCTAAGTGTTTCTGAGCTTTGTCGTTACAGGTTGTCGGACATTATTGTGCGACACCTACGGGAAGCAGCCGGTTCCCTCTCACCTATGGGTGTCAGGGCAAACCTCCACAATGCCCCTGGAGCTGCTTTTCTCCCCCTCCTCCAGCTCATAGTATATGGCAAGCTCTCCAGGCTAGATCACAGACACACAACAAAACTCTGATGGTTATAAATGTAGAGTTCACAGGACTTCACAGGCAGCCTGCAACATCTCCCAAAAACATGTCACCCCCCATAAATGATGCAGTCCCCTTTGTCTAATTAGTATAAGTTACACAAATGTTAAAAGGTTCAAAAGTTTCAAATCTGATATGTAACAATGGAAATACGACACCAAAAATCATCCATCCATGTTGAGTGATAGGCAACTAAGATTATCTCCATAGTGGGGTAATGAGAAGTTGTAGCAGTTCTAAAGCTAAATGAGCTACTATCATTTAACACAGTGTATGCTAAAGTATTAGCATAGAGCCTACTATCAGTCAACATAGTGTATGCTAAAGTGTTAGCGTGGAGCACCGGAGCCAACGATCTACCAGGGACACGTGGATGATTTTGGTGTCTCTGCTCTCATCACTTAATGCTACGTTGAGAAACAGGCCAACCTTCCAAAAATTTGGTGTATTCCTTGCATTCCAATTACAGAAAGATCTTACCTTGGACCTGAAGAAGCGGATAACTTGACCGATATCGAAGTTCTGGTCTGCACAAAGCATGTCCCCTGCAATCTGCTTACAGAAACAAAACCTTCATCTCATCCAGTGCCAATGAAATACACACAGCCAGTTAAATGTTGCAGTGCAGTGAATTACGTTTAGTTGAGCAGCAGCGTGCTGTCGACACCTATAGAGACAAAGTGAGATCATCGTACCACCATGATGTCATCCTGCAGCTTGCAGCTACGTATGACCAGCTCCAGGTCAGCCACGGCCCCCAGGCGGTCCTCCAAGGTGGTGCTGCCATCATTTACCACGTTTTCCACCGGGAAATCATTGGCTGTTGCCCAGCGCTCATAGTGCTTAAATCTATGCAATATAATAGAATAAGAATAGAATAGAATCATTTAATATAATCTAAGGACGCAAAAGTGTCAGAACTAGTGGTCTAGTGGTCCCATCTGAAAGTAACAGAAGGCCATACTCTTTCTCTACTCACTTGTCTGCATTAGTGACCAGATAAACTTCTGTGAACAGCTGGCGCCTGGAGAGAAATCAGAAACGTACAGTTAGATGGTTCAACTGGCGTGTCACCTGCAGACTTTGATCGAGTTTGGGGACACAGCAGGTCCTCAGAGATGAGATGTGTTCATCTGCAACGCACATGTTGACCGTTTCCCACCAGAAGTCCAGGATCTTCTTTCCTCCGATGCCAGGAAGCAAGGCCTTTGGTACCCCGGCCAGGTGGCCATACAAGCCCGTGTCATCATTCTGGGATGGGTGAAGACACATGGGAGGAAAAAACAGCTGGCACTGCAGTCAATTACACTTTACTATAAATAATTAAACGCAAAAAGAAATGCCCTGATGCAACGACACCACACATGCGGTTCTCGAACATAACTTAAGATTTTGGCCTATAAAGTTTTTTGGTGCATATATCTTTGACCAATGTTTACACAAGTTCTATATTAAAGTATACATGCAATAGTTTAAGGTTTAGCAGCATGGTGCAATACAGCTACTGCATTATGGGTATTATCAACATTCCAGTCATGATTCTGAAGCGTAGGTACGTCCCGTTCGAGAATGTCACGCCAGTCCATTCAAAAAACAGACACTTCAATGTGTCATTGGCTTTCGGCAAACATTCATACCTCGTGAACAAGACGGAAGATGCATTCTGCATCATTAGATTTCATTGGTAAAATCGGCGTACATTTATCACAACAAGCAGCACTTACTTTAATAAAATGTCAACTTTTGCAATTGGGTCGCCTCTTACTCCCAGGGTTTTTCCACACCGCGTTACAGAGCGGGATGAACTAATAATACAAGTTCAAATTTTATTGAAAATAAGAGCAGTTTATATATGGCAATAATTCCGGATGTACCAGTAGACCCACGATGCTGAAGTTAGCTTCCGATTCGCAGGTAAGGGCAAAGTTAAGGGAAACTTAACTTACATTGCTGAGCAACGATCCTCCGTTTTTGCACCTCTTACTGTTGTGAAAGCGTGTGTTAAGGGAAAGCCTTAACTCTGTCTGAAACCCACTTTCAAATTTGTGACACCTTTATTCTATTTGTGAAAATACAAAAAAAGGGAGCTTTCACTGCTTTTTTCACATCTAGACAACATTGGACCAGGTCCAGATCAAAAGCCACTATACCTAGACTTGTCAAATCTGGACTAGATTATCCCAGAGAAGCCAGAGACTCTTTAAAACAGTTTCAGATTTGTGAAGCCTTTATTGTATTTGTGAAAATGCAAAAAATAGCAATGTTACTGATTTACAGTATTGCCACAATATGGCCTTTGTTGTTTGACATTCAATGTAGTCCACGTCTCTCCATTTCATTTTGGATTGCCATGAACATCTCGTCTTTCTCACTTCAAAACAAAAGTAGAAAAGTTATTTTTACCTTTTGAAAAACAATCAAAACATCTTCACAGATTGGTCAATTGGTTAATTTACTCTTCAAATTCTTCTTTCAAAAAAAATTACTGTTGTTCTCTCACCTTTGCTCTAACTAGCCACAGTCAACCTCTGTCACTGCTTCTGCCAATGTTACTTTTGTTGTCACTTTTGCCAAAGCCTTTACCGTGGCCTGTGTTAGAAGTACCATAATTCAGCCACTAGTGTGCTTGTTCTTCATTTGATCTATATATGAAGATAATTTTTATGAAAAGCTTTCTGTCAATACTTCGTCACAATTATCAACATTTGATTGAGAAATCATTTAATTCATCTTGTTTATCTGTCCATTAACATCTGCTAACATTTCAGACCCTGCTCTTCTTCTCCTGCCCACCAGCTGTCTTCATTGTGTTTCTACCTTTGCCAGTCACCTGACCTCGCACCTGCCTGCAGACATGATCCTCATTACCCCATTATCCAAAGAGTTTATACTGTAGACCTGCACAGTAGCCTAGTCATTTGCCACACTGTGTATCGTGTCTCCTAGTCATAGCATTGCAACCCTTTGTTTTGCCTGAATCTGCCTGCCTGCAATTGTGATTTTGAACTATGCTAGTTAGTTAGCTTTTTCCTGCCTGCCTTAACCCTTTACCTGTTTAACCTGTTTGTCCTGTGTTACACCTGCTGGCAAAGTAAACTCTGTTTTTAATGCTCCTGCTTTTTGAGTCTGCGAGTCTGTCAAAATCCAAAGCCTTCACAATGTATGTTACAAATCTGTTTTGTGAAGCCCTCATTGAATGCCTCCCTCAGCAAACTTATGATTGTTCTATCAACATTCAATATGCTCTTAAAATATGAGCAATTTTTCATGTACATGCTTTTTTTTCTTAACCTTTTCAGTACTGTGCTTTGCTGTATCAAATGCACTTATGTTGAAGTCTCCAAGATATTGACACACACACATAACTGTGTGTGTGTCAATATCAGCGTTAAGGCTTTACCTAAAATGTCTATCACGCTTTCACAACAGTAAGAGGTGCAAAAAACGGGGGATCGTCTCTCAGCAATGCAAATTAAGTTTCCCTTAACTTTCTCCTTACCTGCCTAATCGTAAACTGCGACTCGGAAGCGTCGCAGTAGACCCTCAGCGTTCAGAGGTCTTAAGACATGTTCTACTGTGCATGTATGTTTGCCGATAAACAAGGCCAAATTAAATGACCAATTTTTTTCATCGAGTTTGGCATACCTCGAAGTGTACTATGACCGCTGAACCACCAATGCGAACTTTGCACCGGTTTAAGTAACCGGATTTCTGCTGCCACAGCTAACGTTAAAGCAACTCACCTTTATTTGTGTCTCTAAAACGGTACCGTGACCGGCCACCAGTAGTATACAAATCATTGGTATGGCTTCTAGTCTCTTCCGATTAAGATGTGCCTCTTAATCACTAAAACAGAGTGGAGGGGATGAAGATACGTCCATTAACCAGTGTCAAGCTAGTAACTCAACAGGGAGAATAAGAAATACGACTTCCGGTCAATACCTTCAAAATAAAACCTTCATAGTCCAACATTTTTGGAAGAGTTTTGGGGTAAGGGGTTAATACAAAGTAGAGGTGAAAATTAAGATATTTAAGGAGCAATATGAAGCAAATGAAAACGCGCTTGCAGTTTTTTGTAAAATGTCCTTTTCACAGCATGCATTAATAGCCATATACAACATACCATAAATGCAACCTCAAACACCAAACTTATACCAGAAAATGTGGGAGGGTGTCTACAATCTTAAAAATCAAATCAACCCATTTCAGAGGCACAATTGTTCCTAAAGGCTATAGAATGGAAGCCCTAGCTCCTGGTGTTCCTACAGGCGTATGCAAGATGCCATATATACAATATAAAGGGCTACAAAAATATACACATTCTCAAACACCAAACTTTCATCAGCTAATTTCTACTCCTTTAGTGATGACATGACAGCCCAACTCAAACAGCAAGTGTTTATATTATATTATAATTTGGATTTATCAGAAATAATAGGTCTGCATCTTTGGTTTTATCATCTGTAAGACATAAATCAAAGCACATTATGATATACAGTATATTATTTTATTTTTATTTTTATAAAGACATACATAGGCTACCTACAATGCAATGCTTGCCAGCTCCTTTTCGTTTCGTTAGTTACATTGTTGCAATGCAATCGTACTTGTCTCCAGTTAGGCTTAATGGAAAGACATACAAATATACAAAAGAAAAATGTCTGAGCTATTAACTGGATGACGTTTTATATCATCTGATCAGATTTAAATTCAGAAAAGATGAAAACAAGTGGGAATAAAATATCTTGGAGACTTCAACATAAGTGCATTCGATACAGCAAAGCACAGTACTGAAAAGGTTAAGAAAAAAAAGCATGTACATGAAAAATTGCTCATATTTTAAGAGCATATTGAATGCTAATAGAACAATCATAACTTTGCTGAGGGAGGCATTCAATGAGGGCTTCACAAAACAGATTTGTAACATTTGAGACTACAAAGATCCCTCTCCTTCATGGTCCAGGATTTCATACTTTCATACTTGACAGGTGAAAGACTTAATAGTATTTGAATACTTTAAAAAGCTTCAGAACAAGTATTTCCGCATCTCGTTTAGCAAAGTAGATGTATTAAATATTTAGGAGAATATTGAGTCATTTGCCCTATTTCATGCACACTCAATCGCATATAAAGTATACAAAGCATTTCAAGTACTGTTTTGGCCCATGTGTGGTTGTCATCAAAATACCCGTCTCCATCAAGACGTCTCACTGGGGGTCTGTGCTGGATGATCCCACAATGCCGTGCTGTCTCAGCAGGTTCCTCAGGATCTGGTTCTTGGACTTCCAGTCTTCCACCTGAGCAACAGCGATGCAGAGAATAAAGCAGTAATCATGAGGAGTATTGGTTTTCCGTCATTTATGGAGTTAACATGGCTAACCATTTGAACAGGGCTAGACTGATATCAGTTTGCCAATATTAGCCTTTTATTAGAAGTTGGTCAGTCAATGTCATCCACCTCTGATATGATGGATATGATGCAGTTTGTTAGATAACTGATCAATACAACACTGGTTGTCTATGGAAAGCCCTTAACCTGAATTGATTTTAGTCCAACATTTTGACTATATCCCACACAAGTATGCATGAATATGTTTTTATTATTAGTATTATCCTGGGTTTCAGAAGAGTTTTAGTGTCTCATGGTCTAAATTCAGAGGGTATAAAGTTTTCTGAGGGAAACAGTGAATACATTTTTTATCATGAAAATGGTCAGATTTAAAGATGTATTTAATACTATCTATCTGCAGCTTCATCCAGAAAATATCGGCATCGCTCTTCAAAAACGTATACTGGCCCAAACCTAGGAAACATGCTGATATACCTCCTGCCTAAGTAGCTGGTTGTCAATCCTAAGGCGGTCAAGAGTGCTAATATCATCCCCTAGCTTCAGGTTGTTCTGTCGGAGTTCCTTGATGTAATCGCAGGCTTTGGACAAGATCCCTCCTTTACTCTGTAACAAACACAAGCCAGCATAAAAGGTCAAAAGACACAAAACTAGAAATCATGGAAACCATTTCTTCTGTTTCCACCCAGAACTGGGAAAAAAAGTTGCCTTCTTGAAGGGTTTGCAGGGTGTGGTTTGCACTTGCTCTGTGTTACTACTCACCTGACCTGTCTTGGTATAGTCCACATTACAGTCTGGGATGGCCTTGGACAGCTGCACAATCCAGTTGTTTATCTTGTCCCTGCGTCGGCGCTCAACTATTGGACAAAACACCCGCTTGTTAACCGGTACATACCTCTCATATTCATGATTGTGTGGATAATTTGTGGTACAATTCAGGATGTCATCAACTTGTAGCATCAGGTCGGAGCTCTAACCTTCATTGTGCTGAGCTCGCCTCTTCTCATCTCTGGAAGCCCGAGGAGCCTCTTGCTTTCTACAGATCAACCAGGGAAGATGTTTGAATTCACAGATTGAATGTATTCAGTTGGCATGAGTGGCTAGAAAAGGGCTAGTGCTCTGAATTCAACTGTATTCGATAGAATGTAATGTGATTACGCTATGTACGGCTGTGTTCGAGGTGCGATTGTCCTCTGATTGCCTCCTGTCAGAACTTCCTGGGGAGACATCATCACATACAGCTGCCCTGTAAAACAAAGGTGGGACGTCAACAGAGGAAAAGCATCTTTAACTTTAGATCTTTAACTGTGAATGTACACAACTTACTCTTTAAACGATGTTTGAAAATATCACAAATTCAAAACAGACTTCTGTGCCTCCTCAAAAAACTCCCTTTTGAAAAATTGCTTTTAGTTCATGGTTTTACAGAGTTGTTTCCAGTTTGTTTTTTATTTGAATGAGAAGATAACAGAAAATTGAAAATAAGATCACAACAAATTGTGTCAGCTTCAACTGCTGCAGGAAATGATCCTTTAGGCCATGACGCCCTGGGTCCAAGTTGAACAAGTCTCAACTTTAAGCCACACCATACACTACAGCAATGTCAGACAGAGAGAAATTTAGCAGCGCTTGGAGGGAAGTCAGCAGCCTCTTACAGCTTCCCAGTGAGTAACGTTAACTTGAGCTACATCCTGTTTCAGAATGGGCTCCTCATCCTCTTCAAGAGCAGACAGTTGTAAATACATACCAACAACTGACACAGTGCCCAGCATCTATCTGCCAATGCCGGTTGACTGATGCCGTCTCCAGGCACCTCAATGAGACAGCCTACCACTGAGAGGCATTTACCAGTTGGTTCTTGTCATGGCTGATCAGAGACAATACGATGATGGAGGTTGTCAAACTTTGATGCTGACATCTGAAAACATTGGTGTCACCTCTCTTCAAGCTCCCCATGGGCCAAACGAGAGAATAATAATACCCATTTTGCATTCTCAACCTATTTAAAGGACGCACATACCATTGACTTGTCAACATTTTCTTTTAGTGGCAATTGAGGAAGTGTAACAGTAGCCATAAACACTCAGGGTCACTGGCTCCAGACCAGTGTACCACTTGAAGCCCAGCGTTTAATAACCTCTGGCTCAAGGAAGCCCGTCGGAGAGTGCAGTGCAGTAACTATTTTAATTCTCAGCCTGCCCCTTTACATCACCTGTGGGAGTGGTCTGGCCCAGTAGCGTATCAGAGGCCTGGACTGTGGTGACCATGGTGCCGGTTGTGGCGTCAGCGATGGTGGCTGGGTAGTAGGTGTACTGGGTCTCCGTGCTGCCGTCTCCCTCCAACCCCTCCGACTGAGAGAACACAGCCTAAAACCAACATTCAAGATCTTTAAATTTGCCTGGACTCACTTTCCAGCCTGTTCTCATTTCAAGACCCTCCCAATTACAGGCCACTGTAGCTTAAGGGGGGTGGGAGGGGTTACTGCCAGAGACTTGAATAGGAGCAATTCCCACTGGTTACTTCATGCCCCTTTAAATCTCTGCTCGTAGAGTTGGCCGGTCGTCTCCTCACCTGCGTGACAGTCTGTGTAGTTGCGGGGAATCCGGTGACCAGGCTGACTGCCGCTCCATCCGTCTGACCCTCCAACTGACCATCTGACACCTGGATCACTCTGTAGGTCACCTGGGACACAACACATCACACTGAGGCAGCACCACATGAAGAGGATATCTCATTGCCATTAAGTAGTTGTGATATAACACATATAATACCATTTTTAAAAATCTAGCTTCATGCGGGTCGTGGAACTAATCTGACCAGATCGCCCACATTTACAAGAAGAAAAATCCTAAGCCAAAATCTAACTGACTCCTTCTGCAATTCTTGGACTAATATATCTGTGTTTCCATCTATGTATGTTTTTTTTTTAATTTATTACAATGTATTGAATTAGTAAAGCTGAATGAAAAATTTGATCAAATTTCCTCAACATTGCAAAAAAGTTTTTTACGCTCACTTGAAATTTGGCTTTTTTGTTGTTAAGGAAATGATGCAATACATAGTGATGGAAACGTATTTGCTTGGCATGATCAGCCTGATGAATGGTTCAAAGCCATTGAACAACAGTTCAAAAGTAGCTTTGGATGTTCTGAAATAAAGTATCTGTCCATCATGACCTCCCAGAAATGCCATAGCTTTGTTTCTCCCATATTGACTCCATCATGATTGTACGGCCATTAGTACATCTGAATATTGCCACGTGCATTTCTTTCTTTTTGTCGTCAGGCAGCATGAAATTATGGCCAGAAGTAGTCGAAACTTAAGAACAACTTGCACGACATTAATAAATGCTACCTATATTTCCTATATTTGTTTCTTCTGACTTTCATGAAGCTGATTTCATTTTTTGCAACAACAGATTTGCATTAAATTCACTTGACATACATCACCAGATTCAGAATGATTTCTCTGAGGCCTGCATTTCACGATTGCTCAATTGATTATCTTCTTGACTGATCTTTCTATCAAGACGAGCTCGCAGCTACTAACTTGAACCCTATCCTCTACCTTGTCTTTGCCTTTGCGAAGAAAGCGGACACACGGGGAGTCGAAAAAAGACGTTCGGTTGACTTCTTCCTACCTGTCCGCCTGCTCCTTCCGTCTTGAAGAGATATTTAATGGGTTGATCAGAGAAGGTGGTCGCAGACTGAATGGTGGCAATAGCTGCTGAGTCCTCTGCAGTGGCTACTGACCCTGAGGGAGCACAAACCCAGACATATATAAGACTTTTTTAAATTGTTTGTTGTTTAATTGTTATGGCATAAAAAAAGAATCCAAGCTCATCTGGGTTTGAAAATGAAAGGACAACACCGACTTTTGAGGTAATTGGCCCGTTGGTCCACTTACCCTTTATGTGACGAGAGGATTGGCAGAAAAAAAACAACACCAACTCTGGATTACTAAAAGGTCTAAAAAGATCTTCTCACGTTAGATAATGTTAGTTGTCTTCAGGGACTTAGCATACTGTATGCTAACACGTTAGTATGTGCACAGGACAGAGTTTGGTGATGCTCCTATCTTAACATGGAAAAAGTAAGTTGACCAATTTCTAAAACCAAGTCGGTGTACATCTTTAAAAACACTTTAATTGGAGAGGACTGAGACATTCAAGACATTCACCAGGGTGATGAAGACATAAGCCAATACACATAGGAGTGTTTATGCTATGAGAACGTGTAAATACATATGGTCATGATATTTCCTTTCTATCTTTTTGTATTACCTTCCTCGTTGACGGGAACACTCCCATCTGGTTCAGGGCTCTTCTGTTGACTGTAGACAGAGAAATACAACAGGGGTTCAGGTTATGTTTGATAAAACTGTCACTGAGTCAATAGGCTGCTCTATCGATGTATTTCTGTCATTAGTTACAATGGCGCATGTTAATGTCCTACTAACCTCTTCATTTCTGCCGACAGTCTTGGATGAGGAGACCGCCTTCACTCACTCCCACAGCCAGACTGTAAAAGAAGTTCATAAGTTTGAAAAGAGCCGGAAAAGACCGAGGAAGAAATGGTCGCTCGCGAGACAACAGTATTGATTTGTGTAATGTTTTAAACGACAGCGGTGGAGAAGCGAAGGATGAATCCTACAATGTAGTTAGAGGTTGGTTGTTACACTGTTACACAGGCTGTGTATGAGCTGGGTCAGGTCTGACAGTGTTAGTTAGAATAATACCGGAAATAAGCTATTTTGCCTTCAAAAAAAAGTTAGCGCACACAACACAACAAAAATCGTATGGCTACGAATTGAAGCTGTGCGAAGAACATTTTGCAATACAAACAACAATTTTATTTTATATTCATTATTTACACTTTGGCTCCTAATTACGCTACAAACATCGCAACACGTTCGTCAACCTAGGTTTTATTTACGAAATTCGGACAGGAAGTCAGACGTTTTATTGCGGCTACCTTGACACTTGGTCCTAGCTTACTGCTACAGTATCCCATGTAATGCTACACGGCCCCAGCGGTTTCTACAGATGTTCAACAAAGCACTTTTCTTTATATTAGCTTTGTGGGCGGGATATATGCTGCAGCTGATAGATATGTTGTATAAAACGATATTTAAAGGATTACATTCTGCACACAGCTCTCTATTGTGGCGAAAAAATTACAGTCTGAACAAAGATCTACTCACGGCGCAGTGGTCCCTCCCCCGATATTTGTCAACAGACCTGGCTTACTGTCCGCTATCCGCATGCGCAAAAAAAATCAAGTAGGCGGGTCTTGAATCAGTTCATCATTCCAAAATGTAAGGTTCACATCAGCGACATAAGAATCAAATCCGACCGACGGTCTGCGCCTACGACTAGTACAATATTATTTAAAAATTACAAGGTTTTAGGAAAAAGTGTCTCTTAAGTTGTATAACATAGTCTTATATTAGATGGTAGACTCTCATCCAACTTGTCTAGTATAACCTTGGTGTTTGAGAATTACTTTATAATGGTCCTGTACGTACAGTATATGGCTGTTCAATGGGAGTCCCAGTTCCTAGTGCTATAAAGGTTACTATGACCTGGGGCTCCCATTCTATAGCCTTTAGGCACATTTGTACAACTGAAATTGTTTAAATAAAAGTTTATAACATAGTAAACACGCTTCCACATTGTCTGGTTTGGTGTTTGAGAATCTCTTTGCATGTTTATGGTAACCCTGTATATGGGATCTTGCAAAGTCTATATGGCTATAAAAATTATCGCTGTTAAAAATACTTTTTGCATCAAAAAACCAACAACAACAGTAACTGCGTTTTTGTTTAATACAGAATCCTCCCTAAATGCTTTGTTTATTATTTTAACTAATGTCCTCTGTATTACCCAAAAAAACCTAGGTTTGTAAAAAGTGGGTTTTATTTTGAAGTTTGGGAGCGGAGGTTCTATTTCTGATTCTGGCTAGTGGACGTAGGTAAAATGGCAACGCAAACGAGTCGACACGCTCGACCAGGAGAGTTCACTGTTTAGGCTAGTTGTCTGCGAACAGCTGACGGTCTGACTGTTGCAAATTCCAGTTCATTCTGTGTGTGAAACATAGATGTGGTAGGTAGATAAACTCTGAGACAAATATAAAAAGCCTAAAACAGCATCGGATTCCGTGTGGTGCCATCTCGGGGTCTATGGGTCTAACACCATAACTACAGGAGTCCACCAAAATGTCGTTCGTAATACTGAACGAGTTAAGACACCTTTAAATTTTGATCCATCATCCAACTATTAATGTTAATGCCCACTTAACGTAGATAGTATGGAAGTCGGCGGGTCAAAACAAAGGGAGAGAAAAAATTACAAAACACTGGACAGCGCCCGTGGTTTGATCCCTGGTAGGGATAGAGGACCAAGTAATCTGAAAGATTTGTGGAACGAAGTAACCACTGAGCTATGCCAGTGCGGGAGTTAAAGACGGAAAAAGCCTTTATCAATGTGCATTGGAGTTTCTGCAGGGTGTTCATGACTTATAGTGCATCTCTGCTCACACGATTTTACAACTTATTACATACATCAAGTTAAAATAGACAACGGTGTTGGCTATGTTGTTGCAGTTTGGATCAGAGGAAGAGGGAAAA
>CABFOQ010008630.1:3336-18978 GCA_900660455.1 Gephyroberyx darwinii
ACACACACACACACACACACACACACACACACACACTGAAAACTCTCGGTCCACAATAATAGGAGAGAAATATTAGGTCTATTCCTTTTGTGGAAAGAAAATAATTGAATGTGAGAAATTTGGCATATTACATTGAAAAAATTCAGTTTTGTCAAATATGTCGGAGACCTTTTTTGACTTTTCTCACAGCAGATGGCAAGATAATATGTTAGTTTTGGCCAATGCTCGTTGGCTGTGATATGCCATTCAACATATCTGTGCAAAATTTCAGCAACTCATCACACCAAGGTTTCATTTTCCGCTCTGCTTTTTACATCCAGTGGAAGTCATAGTCCTTCTGTATTCTTACACGTAAAAGGATTGATTCATCCTCCTACGGTCCAAAGACTGATTGCAATAAAAACATTCTTCACAAGGCCTCTTCACTTCCTCACAGTCTGTAGTGAGGCGTATACTCCACAGACATTTTCACATCAAGAGCGCATAAATACGCTCTTGTATTTCAAGTTGCTCTGCTGTACTCAACAGTACAACTTGGAAATGCGATCCCAGAGCATGTGCATAACTGCACAACGTAAAAGCAAATTAAGGTCTGGAAGGAACTTTTCAAACATAATATGGTGAGCTCTGAGAAGCCGACAGGCTGGAGCGTGCAGATAGTCTTACTTTGGTGCATGGCCCACTTTTTAACATGCCTGACAAGCATTTCCAAATGGGAGTGTATGGGGCTTCTGATATTTGGATTCAAGTCCTATTTAACTTATGACAAGGCTTAAGACAACAGTTTCTGTGCACGGGAATAAATCTTTCAATAACAATATGTAACAAGTGTAATTGTTCTGTTAAAGATGAGGTTTGTACTGAATTACAGCATTTACTGTAGTTCTAGTGGAAGTTCCCAAATCCTACTAGTAGGGTAAAACGTCAAACACAGTATAGGTAAACCTCTCTCAATCTCTCATCCTCAGCTAATTACCACCTCCATCACTTCAGACCTTGGGGTAAAATGTGCAAAGTTTGAGGCGCTGAGAAGACCCTCTGATCATTATTGCCCTGTGGTTATTCCAGATATCGATCTGATGACATGCAGAACCGTGACCCTAATGTGAGACTAATTGTGAGAAAGTGCCACATTTTTGCTGCTCCAAGGGATCCCTTGAATGAGTGATGAAGGTTTTGGATGATGAGGGACAATCATAATGTGTTTTTGATGGGATTAATCTGGGATGCCCCCTTCTCCCTCCATGGTTGTAATGTCAAGTGTAGCATGAGGTCCATGACTAGCACCCCCTGCTCCTTTTCATTCACGATGGCATGCTGAACTTCTAAAATGGTGACCTTCAGCTGTCGTGATACAAAGATCCTTGGGGGGGGGGTTTTGTTTTTTTTCTGTGCTATTGACTGTACAATGGGTGGATGTGCGTCAATCCAGGACACACTGAGCAACTCAACAAGTAGATTGATCTTACAGTTTCAGGTATTAACCTCATCCTAGTCAGAAAAGCATAATGAAGATATGAAATGTGTCTTACGTAACCTGACACTTCAGTATTGGTTCAAAGGTCAACATATAAAGGAGCTGTGATGTAAATGCTGAAAGCTTTCCCTTTTTACCCCCATGACCTTGGGGGCCTCCTATTTGTATTACTTGACCCACTTTCTGTGGCTGTACAGTCAGTCTATATGTTACTGCAGCTGACACAAGACCTTGGATCTAAAACTTTCTTAAGGATTTCATGTAGCCCATGGTCAAAGAGCAAAGCTGCAATAATGCTCGCTTGGAGCCTGAAGTCTTTTCATGCCATCAGCCACTGCAGTCAGTATATGTGGTCCAGTTGCTTCAGTTCTGAAAATGATTTTAACGTAGATGTATGGGCATTTACAGTTAAACAGTAACATTTTTGAGGAATAATAATATCCAGAATAATGCATCAATACATACAGGAAGGAATAAAGACCTTTGGAGTAGAAAGTTCAGACATCAGTGCCTGAAATCCCACAGCAACATGACACATTCTGTTTTCCATCACTCTCAGCACATTTTCAGAGTGAACGTTGTCCACCTTGGTGGTTCACTAACCATCATCAGTTAAGGCCTCAACACTGAACACTTAAATGAGGGTGAAGGTGCTGAAGCAGCACCCATCCTAGTGAAACAATCTTGGCAGAAATGCCATGTCCTTGTTAAATATCAATCTTTATTTTTTAATTGTTTAAAAGATCACCTTGGAGCGAAGATGACCCAGCTCTGTTTAAAGTTCCATCATCGGGCTGAGAGTCAATAACACCATTATACGTATTTCAGAAAGCAAACTAGGAAATCCCTATGCACTGCTGTCAAATGTCAACTCTAAACGTATTTAAAAACATACGCTACGAAGTGTATTTTTAGCTCAGGGTGGACTCGGGGGTCGGTTATTGTGCTGAATCCATTCAGACAGTGGTGTTCATTTGTAGGCTGTGCCAACAACAACCGACTGGTATGCACACTCTAATCTCGTGTCTTTTCGGCAGATCAGGAAATGTCAACAAGCTAGCTCTTTTGGCTCCACGCTTTTTAAAATTCACCCACATTCCAATCATTAACCAATACGCTAACTTAGATAAACTGTTGAGGCAGCATTCAACAACAGGCATAGATGCTGTGTAGAAATTCACCATTTCTGCGGGGAAATCACTCGTTATTTGATTTGCAGTTCATCATGAGTGAATGATCGGGAGAGCATATCAACCTTCTGCCCGTTTTCAGCCAGGCTCACTCACACTGTGACCTTGCAGTGTGTGTTGCATAACGGGCCATACCAAGTGTCACTATAAAACAAACTTTTAATACCCCACGCAAACTTTGGACAATGACTTGCTGGTATTGAACGAGGGCTAAATGAGTTTCAGAGGGAAATCTGTCCAAGACACACAACAGAAACACAGCAGATGACATTATTACATTATTTTACAGTGGTTTTCTAACCTTCAAAATTGCTGGTTGAACAATAGTAACAGAATTCACCTCAATGTGTGCTTCACTCCAAGCAAGCTAATACAGCATTAGTTTGACTATGCCGCAAATGCAGCCTTAATATACCTCAAAATAACTATAACTAATAATTATAACTAATAACTATTTCAGTTCACTGAAATAAATCACTAGCTTCTTTTTAAGTAGTGTAATCCAAGTGAAAGACGTGTATATTTCCAAAGAAAGTGCAGGAATAAAACACTTTGTGGTGCCACTCAACTTGAATCTGGTAAGGAAACAGTTTACATTCACTAACAAGTAGCAATTAGGTCCTATATGTAAAATTTACAGTTAATCACTTTTATATGATTTTGCTTTTTGCAACTCAACACTTTGATCTAAACATACTAATTTGCAGCCAGATTGTAAAATAGTTGGCCTCTCAAATGTGTTAATGTCTTGTCATAATGCAGAAAACAATGCACACAATTTATTAAATTGTTTATTTTAAATGAAATATACAGTTTTGCTGGGATTTCATATACAAACTTTTACAAACACGAATAATTTAATCATAAAAAGGAAATATGCTGGAGCAAGTTTTACACAATGGAACAACATTAGGAGTAAAACTTAAGACAATGGGTCAAACCAACATAACTTGTTCTTTGTTGATAATGTTGGAACACACTTGAACTTCAATCACAATCCAGAAAAGTACCATAGCTGCATAACAATTGCTGCGCTCACAGGTCCAGGAAAACCAATGAAGTGGGAGGGAGAAATGTTTCACACGTAGAAAGTGGGTCTTTCTACAAACACAAAAATGGAAGGGGGGGGTAAAAAAGAAACGGCACCCGGTGTGAAAGAGTTCACCATTTCAGTGAGTCACTGCCAAGTAAGAAGAATACATCCAGTAGATGTTACATAACACCTCTTCATTGAAGTGAGAGGATTTTAGGCACTTTTAGCCGTCACCTATAGGGCAGAGTTGGGAGCTAGGATGCTGTGGTCCAAGTGTCCACATTACTAAAAAAAATACAAAAAAATAGACTATGTATTTACAGAATACTAATCAACTTTAATGAAGTTCTCAAAATCTGCCTTAAATGAGGAGATTGGTTCTAAGTTTAAAGTAGCCCTGTGTGACACTGCACAACACTGCCATCTAACACTGTTTCAAGTTTTTTTTGTGTGCAAGTTAACGTGTGCAAAAGGCAGTGGGTGAAGATGGAAACAAATACGGAAGCTATCAAGGTAACAGTGAAAAGCAATGGACATGATGTTTTGGGGAAATGTTTTGTAATCACAGGATTTTTGGTGTCCTCGTGCAAACAAGGGGGGGGGGGATACCATACACCAATAAATTGAGGGGACTGATACTGCTGACTCCTTGTCCTTGACTACAACATACGTCAAGAGAGCATTGATTTGTCTCAAGCTAACCTTGGCTGGCTATCATGCATTTCAGTCTTTCATGCCAACACAAGCCCCCAAAAGCAAATACAAGTGGCAAGGCCAGGTTGTGTTTGTTGCTACTGATGGGCCCTCAGCCAATATTTACATGACAAACACAAAGAAGTGAAAGGATGCTAAGGAAGAGACAAAAAGTGAGAATATTGTTGCTGTGAGGTTTTACCCCAGTATGCACTGCCATGCTAGAAGGCCCAAAAACCAGAGCACACAGACACTTGAGTTGCTCTCAGCAGCAAAACACAAACACAAAGTTTATGTTCACAAAACTGGTTTGAGTTCATTCTGAGAGAGGCTGTTATTTCACAAGGATTCCTTTTGAGAACCAATAGCAAAGGAGATATGAAAGAATTCAAATGGCTTGGGACCAGGCAGGTGTAGGGAAAAAAAGGCCCCATCTCAAAAGTCTCAAGTGCCATTTGGGCAGGATTTCACATTTTGACTGAATCGCTCCAACAGCAGATCTGGTCTCTGGTCCAAAACCACTTGCATGGTTTTACTTTCCAACATTGGCTTGTTTTTGATTTGATTGTTCATTTGTGATTGGTTCTAGGACTAGTTGCCCATGCGCTACTGACCTCTAGTGCAGTCAAAATAAACAACATTTGATAGGTTGCATCAACATCAACAGCAATCTCAGACACAGCAAGTAAACAGGGATTTCACAAAAGAAATTGAAAAAACAAACAAACAAAACAAAAAACATGATAAAAGGGGGAAATTGGCCCCTAGTCCCTTCATCTTCTTTAAGGACAAGTGTTTGGCTCAGGTTTTAAGAGATAATCTGCAATTAAATGGACTTTAAACTGCGGGATTGTGCAACGACAGAGATATACAAGCCATGCAGGCCATGAATAAAAGGCTACTACATCCTTCATTTTAATAAATATTATAAACGCACCAATATGGTGAATATGTATAAAGGAAATAAGGGGCAATCAGATAAAGAAATTGCCATTTCCTGTAATTTCCTATCAACCTTTGTGTAGAAAACAAGCATTCATGGAAAACTATTCCTGTGTCTGGACATATTCCGACAAATGTTTGGCATCCATTTGATCAAACCGTATAAATGCAAAAAAAAAAATTGAGCAGATCTTTGCTTATGTTGTTAGATGTCCCTACAGTCGGTATTCATCATGATGAAGACATTATTTGTTCAAGATTTGACAGGAAACCCAACTCTTAAGTAGTCAAAGCAATGTGGGCTTTTCAAAAAAAAAAAAAATCCAGTTAAGAACAGACCATTCCTTTGAATTTTCACACTTTGATTTTGGAATACAGTCTTCCATATCAGACCGCAGATCACACGGAGGGTGGCATGGGACCACCCCATTAACCAAAAAGGATCCTTGGAAATAAGTCAAATTAGACTTCATATACCTCGACATCAAACCCAGTCTACAAGAGAAGATGTGTGAATTTTAAACAACAGTTCCTCAAGATTCTGTGTTATCTTCCTTAGCGTATTCCTCTACAAGCTTCTCATAGGAGTGGCCATGCTCTGACCCATCACTAGTGAACACTGACCCTTCTGATTCAGAGCCCTGCTCCTCCTTGAAGTCCATCTCCGACTCAACATTTTCATCACATGTAGTGATGGACAGCTTTGCTTTAGCGTCATTGTCATCCTCCTCCTCTTCCTCCTCCTCCAGGTTATTGTTTAGGAAGTTCTCCTCATCAATAAATGTAATGTTTGCATTTTGGAACGTTAGGGGCTGGTAGTCTTTAGAGTCCCATGTCCTTCGGCCACCTGCTCCACAACCTCCCACTCCTCCCACTCCTCCATTCTCTAGGTCCACTTCTTTGTCAAGCTGGTTCTCGTACATCCTCTCCTGGTCAACTTCCAGCTCACCCTCTACATGGTCCTCTGTTAGCAGCAAACCATTGTCTGAGCCCAAGAGGTAGTTCTTGGACTTTGAAAATGCTACAGTGACACGGTCACTGAAACTATAGCGTCTCTTTTGGCGTGGTGATCGGTCCAGGCTGAGGATGGTGTGGCCGTTGAACATAGGAGTATCATTGCAGCTCCTGGAGCGACCCATCTCTTTGGGTTTATTGATGGTGGTGGTACTGATGCCATTGTTTCCACCATCTTTTTTGGTGCCAATCTGCTTAATCAAGTCATTGTAGCCCTCCTGCTTCTTGGACAGGAAGCTGAAGATGTTGACATCATTCGGAGTGGGTGGCAAACGAAGGGCAGCCTTATGGGCCTCTTTGTAGTTCCGGAGTTCATCAAGAGACAGTTTTCGCCTCTTGCGGCGTTTCTTCAGTGCCTTGTGAGCCTCGATCACCATCCGCACTTTCCAGTTGAAGAACAGAGAAAGCCATGCCAAGCCCAGATAAATCCACACTTCCACAAAGTAACGGTACAGAGTGGGGTACTCTGTATTTGGGTCAACACCTGCAAGAACAAAGACAGTGAATTTGGGAAACACCTCCTAATGTTGTCAAGTTCAAATCACACAAGACCAGAACAAGATTAGACATAATGGCCCTTTTATATGTGTACAATAAAGTAGTTAATTAATCATTAGTACCATTATAAAAAGTTCACCTGATGACTAATCCTAACCAGCAATCAGCAGTATCAAATTAAACAAAGATTTCATTCTAGTATGAAGGATTAAGTAAACACAGGAGGAACATTAAAACCTGTAGAGCATGACAGAAAATGCAGTTTGTTTATTCAATCCACCGTGGTCTTCTAGAAATGACTTAAATAGTAGACATATATAGTAGAACCTGGTATAAATGGGACAGTACATTAAATAGAAGCATAACTTATTACTGGAAGAGCTTACCTGCTACCAAGTCCCCAAAACCAATTGTGGTCAAAGTGACAAATGAGAAGTACAAGCCTTCAATATATGTCCAACCCTCTTGGGCCATAAACACAAACGGCGGGAGGACCAAATGTATGAGTAGACCCCAGAGAAGAAAAATAGCTGTGCAGGTAAACTGAGCCTTTCTCTGGAAGAAAAAAAAAAGAACAAAAACACTGTCAGGTTAAGGTTTTCAGATACTACAGTGAGATGCAAGTTGTAGTTTTATCAGCAATGGAAAAAGCCTGTATCAACTTACCATTGAAAGCCCTTTCTTGGTTAGGTATTGACCCAAGTGCTTGGCCCTGCCACCAAAGAACTTTCCGAGCTCACTGATCCAGGTAAGACATAAGGGCACACCAAACAGCCCGTAGAAGATGCAAAATACACGGCCCACTGATGTTTTGGGGGCAATGTTCCCATATCCTTTAAAAGTAAAAGCAAAGTGGTTGGTTACAATCATTCTTAATCATGCGTAACACTTCTCTCTTTAGTATGGCTTTACTCAATATTTAATTTAACAGAAACATTTATAAAACATCTGGCAAGGGATCTATTTCATAACTTCAATTTTTTAAAAAGGTATCCCAGCCGAGGCTCCAGTAAGTGACAGACTTGGCAAGGCCGAGGAAAAAGTCACCCAATGGAAAAGCCTACAGGCATTTGAGATGTGGAGATTTGGCATGGTTCCAAAACAGGGAAAATGACTCTGCTGACATAAACCAAGCCGCCAATAAGCACAAGTCATCTAATCAAGATTTTATTTACCCGATCCCGCCTTATCTGTGTTGTTGTTCTGTACAATTGGTTTACACGGGCATGGACAAAAGGGCAAACCGTAATATAGAGTTTGTTCCATTTGAACAAAGTTAGAGGTCAACGTTGAAATCTTTGCATGCTAGCACTTTAGACCTTTGTGTTGAAGTGACATCTACCCAACATTACTAATTCTCACTTTACCTTTTATTCTTAGAATATTTATATTGAAGTTGGTTAAAATATATATTTGTTAAAGCAATGATAGACATTGGATCCATCACTGAAGTATTTACCGATTGTAGTGATTACAGTAGCAGCGAAGATGACAGCATTTGGCCAGTTCCAGTTGTTGAAGGTCTTGCTGCCAGTTATGGTGATTCCTTGGCCTGCAGCATCAGACACCACCTGAGGATGAAGAACATTCAAGAACAGGACTCAGTATAGGCTAGAATTGAACTAGAAATGAATTTGGATGCTACTAAATTGGCAGTGATATAAGAATCCAATTTGAGCGAAAGGAAGAGAAGAAGTTTGTTGTGTCTAAGCTCCATTTCTCCCACCACATCCTTCCTGTGATATGTTGATGGCATATCCTGATGTACTGATGAGCTGACCATTGCCAATTGCTAGCAACTGCACTGAGGGACCCTGGAGGATCATCTGGAACCTGAGGGGTTTATAGTTCCAACCACTGCTTATGCTGGTAGAGAAACAGGAAGACCAGACACGCATCCCTAAACAGCTATTTCATAATCACATGATGATAGATAAAAGGACCAGGTGGTTTATAAGTGGTTGCTCTTTCAAGCAGGAAATTGATTGGCCAAGAGCCTAGATTTGTTTTGTTGGAGTTTTTTGTATATGGTTTTTTGATGGAAATGGATATGGTTTGATAGGCATTGTATTCGGTTGATCTGTATGGTAACGGGGCTTCTTTAGGTTCTGCCTAATATTTGAGGAAAGATTTCCCACAAAGCTAGGTCAATAAAAGACAAATGTCTTATATTGACTGCATTGATGTCTTCCAATTTTCTGATTTCTTTACATCTGACTAAATGTGGAAAACCACTACAAGATGTTTTTCTACCAATTTGTGCTAAATTAGTTAACAAAATCCACAAAGATTCTCTGTTTGTCCCCCTTACGCATGAAATACATTAGCTCACCCTTGCAAGGAACTATTGCTGTTGCAATTCAGAGTGGAAAAAAAATCATTTACAAACGACAATCATGCTTAATCAATCATTCCCAACCACGTGTGTGCTCGAACAGCCACAGCAGAAACTCTGTTCACCCTCTTGGGTATTAGCAAACCTCCGGCGATGTGTGCTGGGACAATGCATTCCCCCACACCAAAGTTCTTCTTTCTCCAAATGTGCTTGAGGGGGGAAATGTGCAGGGGTTGGCAAAATTCACTTGAGCTCTTAAGTACTGGAAGACGTTTAGTTCTTTAATAATAACAGGTCTGTGACAGTTCTGGTCTGTAATTAACCAGCACAAGAGGAGGCCATTCTTTTGTCTGCTGAATCAACACAGTTGCCTCCATTGGGTTTTGCGATGACAGTAGTGATGGACACAGTGTGTCTTCCAACCGTGACTGGAAATTAAAGTGGGAAAACCTCAATCAAGTCGACAGCTGCCAGCGGGTCCTTTTAAATCATTGCATCTTTAATGCACATGCAGTAAGTAGCCCGACTATTGGCCTTACTGTGGTTATAGTCTTATTCAGGTTAACTGAATCTTTGATACCCTGCAATTGAGTATCCATGTTGGCCATGAATAAAACAGTGAAAAGAATATTCCTGACTCCACAGACTGTTCTGCCCGCAAAACAACATGAAAAGTAATCCGTGCAATGTTTTTTGTTTACATGCCACAGTAACCTGATTAATATCAGAGTAAGATAGGCGTCTTAATCAGGTTTTTCCAGAATCAAGCTTACCCAGGATATGTGTCGAGCCAAAATCGAGTTATCCGAGCAACCGGCTTCAGAACAAAACATGAAAACCAGTGATGCCACTCCTCAAGTCCACCCACAAAAAAAACGGAGGTAAAGGCATCACATGGATTGAAGCTTTGTGCTATTCTCCTATTACCAGCGGGAGGGGATTGTGTGTATTAGGTCACCGGACCCATTAGTGAGAACAAAAACACCTGTTCAAAGTCATATTGTGAGCTGTAGAGGTGCACTATACACAAAGTGTTGTTAAGAAAAAAATAAACATGTCACAAGATTATGATGAGAAAGAACATATTTTCTCATTTTTCTCACAAGCAGATAGATGCAACCGCTCTTATGAAGCCATACCTAGCCAAAGAAAATCACAAAGTGCTGTGTTTTCAACCACTCCTGGGCGTAGTGCTGGAAAGAGATAATGTGTCTGAAATAACACAGCTGCAAGAGTCTTATGGAATGGAAGTGGGTAAATAGCAATCCAAATGACAGACTCTATTTAACAGCCTGAAATTAATGTGAACAAGTCATTTTCATTAATCCTTCTGTAGCATTTAATAGTTTTTTTAACCACACACTAGCTATCAATGTTTGTTTACCATGTGGATTAAATAGTAGTAAAAGTGATGAATGTCATGTTTGCGTGTCATGTCTGTGGTCAGCTTTGCACCTCAGTCTAGCGTCATGAGGGTGATTTGCAGACGATACACTGTGTCTGCCAGATGAAAAGTGCTGAGGTTTGACACATACAAACCGCTGATTCACAGGAATACAGCATGAGGGCAGAGTGCTTGCTAAATGATGGGAGTGCATACCATGCCCTCCATTAGTCCAACAGAGGACGAGGAATACAACCTTTAAAAGTTAACATGTCCAACATGTAAACCTTTTAAAATCAAAACCCCATTTTCATCCCATAATCCATTTGAGAGATGTTTTATTTGTTCAGACTACTGGGAGAAATTTTCAGTAGCGTTTTTCTGCAGTGCACAAAGAACTAGCCAGTGAAAAGACTTCCAGGCATTGACCCCTGAAGCTTGGGCTTTGCACTGCTACAAGGTATCTAAAAGGTTAAAAGGCCAGCCACTGGTCAACCCATGGTCGCCTAAGGTCACAAATGACCCTAAGAACAAGGCAATAAGCACAAGCACCACGTGAGAAAATGAAAGACACTTTGTGTGTCCAGCTGAGCACAAACCAACTCAGGAGGAAGTCATTAAACTGGTTTGCCCACTTCAGGGTCCTGTTCAAAAGCCTGAATGTTGGAAAACTGGTCTAGTCATCTTAAACTTAATCCATCAGAAAGATATCCAGGTGAGAGCCTTTGTTGGCATCCAAACTAAATGAAACCTTGAAGAATAGCCAACTAGACTCTGACATAGCATGCCATTAGAAACACAAACATAACCTCAGGAATTGAGATGGCATGAGACCCAAACCATTCAGCTTTAGAATTTTCTACAATTGTCTAAGTTAGTTCTAGGACATAAACTGTTAAACCCAAATTAAATAAATCAGCATGGTAAACCAATTTTGCAGTTTGACTCATTTCCAGTGTATATGACAAATGAAAGGGGAAGAAAGAAAGGGAAGAAAATGCTGAAAATGCTGTGTCAGGTTAACTGCCCTGCTCATTTTATCTTTGGTAACCCACAGCCACTTCTTTCATTTCATACAAAAAGAAAACTGAAATTATTGCCATTAAATGGACATTAAGATACTATGATAGTAATGAATCAGGAAAAATGCTTACCAAATGTCTCAATAAAAACAATATGCCAAAAAATATGGTGCAAGGTACCCTTTAAAAGCAAGAATGGCATGGGAACTACATGAAAAAAAACTTGTATTGCAAAACTTATATTGTATATTTCAAATGTTTTACATAAGGTTTGGGCAAAAGGCATTTTTGACATATTGTGTCAGTTGACAACATTTATAGTTAGGACTAAAATTGATATCAAATCGATGAAGAAAACTACAGCGGTTACCCATCCAGTAACACATGGGAGGGTGCTTTTTCCAACACACTTAATAAAAGGCTTGTTCATGGAAATTCCAAGTTACCACAGTTGTTCCAAGAAACAAAAAATCCTAACTTGGGCTCGGGGTTGATTCCACTACTGACATCTAAATCCTCCCACTACTCTCCTTCATCTCGCAAAAACTATTCATTTCTACTCTTATTGATGTGGATTTAAGCAAAGACGAACAGAACCATTGTTAAGCAGGCCACTGCCTGAAAGATGCAATCATAAACAGATTAGAGAATGACTAAATGGTTAAGGAAGGTTTCATCAGTGCTTTGGTAATCCATTTAGACCGGCGTAAACATCATGCAATAAACAGCATTGGGGAAGGAGAGACTGTAAGAGTAGGGGCATCAACAAAAACAGGTCAATAACACAACAGTGGTCTGTAGACCTTTGGACACCTGTCATACAGTCACCAAATGCGACAAACTAATAATCACAGCCATAATCATGATTAATGGAGTGCCCACATTGATACAGAGATCTATTGTTGATTACATTACTGTCAACACAGCTGAAGAGAAAGACGTGGAAAAAAGCTGATATATGTTAACCCACGTTGAAAATAATATTACAAATTGCAATACGGTGCCAAAAAGTGCAGCCTAAGCATATCCCGTGACCACAATCGAGGCTTTGCCGCGCTGTTTGTTCAAAGTGAGGGTTTCCTCTGCTGGTCTGCCACTGCAAATGTTGCTAAACTGCAGGCTTGTGAGTCTGACACTAGTGCACTCTGATAACAGTAAAACCGCAACAGCAAACTCCAACTGTTATCAGGACAGCTGGCTGCTCCAGCGTACCCACTCCAATTCCTAGGTACTTTTCCGCTCTCCGCGTAAGAGTGCACGAGGCTGCGGAGGAGCATTGGGAACAGCTGCTTGTGGGGCCAGACCGACTAGGTCACAAACAATGAAGTCACTTATAAACTCTTCCTCGTTAGCATTCACTGATTTCAGATACGGGGGTGTGGGGGGTGGAAACAATGCATCCAGAACACGATCCTGACATTTTACAGTCTCAGCGATTCTCCTTAGAGCACATGAACAAGCTTTTTGCACGACATGAAAAACTGATAGGAGGGTGATGGACGCTGAATCCAATCAACTGCCAATCAACTCTTGCACGAAAACACATTACTGTAAGCAACTGATGTTAATTAAGGCACGTTAGAAGAAAAAAAAAAGTTCTTCTTGATTTGGTAGACATAAAGGGGCAAGGCTTAAAGTTTCCAGACAGTGAAAAGGTGGTCTCTTTATGTTCGGGTATCTTTTACAGCTTACATGTGCTAAGCAACACGTAGGATACCATTAAACACATTTGTGAGCGGCTGCTTTCAACTTAGCCATTTATATTGCATAAGATAGTTACTTCATAAACTCCACACACATGGGATTTCTTTATTCATTCTTAATTTGTTTCGTGTTGATTAAACTTCTTCAGTAAATTTAACTCATAACATCAATGAAGGATTGCTGGTTTATAATACAACTGAAGGCTTCTAATTTTAGGCTTATTGGAATGTCACTGCTCAGCGGCTAAACTCAACAACTTAGTCTGGTTGCAAATGGTATACAGACTTCACTCTCACACTGAAGTGGAACTGTACATGCAGACACCTGAACCTGAAGTCAAATCCATAGGAATGTTCAGGCGAATAATGACATTTCTCTCCGGTTAATCAGTAGCCTTCGTCTAAACCCATGGCATTGAGCTCCCTGGCTATCTTCCATGACTACAGTATTGTTAAGTGTCTGTCTATTCTGCACATGGAAAGGAAAGGAAACAGGAAAGACTTGGCTATTTCAAGCCAACAGTCACTAGATAACTACCCGAACACATGATGAAAGTGAGCGTGCCGCTTCTGCTTCATTCATTTGTGCTTTCATTGCCATTCAGTGTTGCTCACATTTCACTTTCATCATGTGACAACAGTGTGTTTGTGAACAAATTTGCAGCATCCACAAAGTCTCCCTTTTATTTGGCCATACAAATGTGATTAGTCATCCTGAAGTCAGCTGCAATGTGACCGCCTGAGAAACCTCTGCAGTCCTGCAAGAAAGGGAACTCGGAAAAACCAGCATTGAAAACCGTGCTCCAGCCCTCCAGTCTTTATGATATCTGATCTGTGATTGTACCCAGAGTACGAGGAATGTTAATGACATATCTGTATTTCACGCCTTCGGTAGGGCTAATGAAATCAGATGCTGTGCACGCACAAGTGCAAGGCCTACATTACATTACTTTGAAAATAAATATTGGTGTGCTGTAGCTAGAATAATGTAGCAAACTGGGAAAGGTGCAATATAGGAGCAGCCAACTCAGTTCCTGATAAAGTCATGCAGTCTTAGCAGACGTCCCATCTCTGGAAACCTTGGAACCAGGAAAGAAAAGACATTTTTGGGAGTCATTTTGTCTTTTCCCCCCAAATGAATTAATGATTTATGTAGTGGCCTACCAACAATACCAAATGTATAGCAAGCAATTGAACATGGTCCAACATGTCCATTTTCAAAGTGTGTGACTGGACGGGTCCCTCTTGAAGGTCAGCCAAACTGTTCCACTGTTTCAACCATTATTGGTTAATCTATAATCTTTGCTTGTAAGTATGCTTTCAAGAGAGAGAGAGAAAAAAGCTACAATTTGTGAGATAAAAACAAGTATGAAGAGGTGCAGCGTTTCAACACCACTGGCCCCGTAGAGCTGTTGTGAAAGCGAGGGAATGATGAGTGAGACCCCCTTATCAGGATGTCCAGAATCAGCTGAACACTCAAAAAGGTTATCTTGATGAGATATGAAGACATGCTTTTTGAGTCAGGCATGGTTACACACACCTGTCTGGTTCAGTTTTACAGTTCCAAGTAGCTTGTAAACTTTATGATGCGTTCTGGTGCCTCTGGGCAATGCAGAAGCGCAGAACATGTTGCTCACATTTTATCGCATGACAAGGACACCAGTGCAGTGAAATCTTATTCGCACTGAAGATAATGTGGAGACGCCACCTTCCTAGTTGAATGTTTACGAAGGCTTCTTGAGAACGAACATTGATGGGCCATAAAATCCAATCTGTGTAACGGTGACCACTTCAAGGCTCTTGAGTTAGCAGTAAACCCCTCGTTAATAAAGCAGAGAAGACTAACTTTTACGCGAGCGTCGCCTCCTCTTGTTAACACCGCTTATATGCATTTTTTATTGTTAACAAGCCGAACAAAGTTTCCATAATGGAAATCTCATAGAATCTCTGCTCATAATACAACTGAGAGGGAAAAAAGGAATCCAAAGAGGACACAGTAACAAAGGGTCATATCTGGTTGTAGTAGTCAGTCTGTTCCTATACTGACTGTGTAACGCACAAGTTCATGGCCTTTGCAACAGGTGCCTTCGCAAACATGAGCAGACTGCTTGGCGAGAAGGTCTACACGTCTAGAAGGACCATAGCAGGACAACACAACAGTGATTGCATTTGCGGTATGGGATCTTGAAGTCATCCCACAGTTGGCATAATGTTGTGTTTGTTCACTACAAAGCACATGGGAGAGAGTAAGAGAAAAAAAAAAGAAAAGAAAATCAAGTTTAAATTGACTCTGGAGATTTGATGCTACCAAGATTACAGCTCTGTCAGCTGCTGTACAGCACCGACTGCCC